>JAHKKF010519411.1:0-12010 GCA_019740295.1 Labeo calbasu | reverse complement strand
AAAAAAAATATGGAAGGCCGGATTATTAAAAATTTCTTTACACGTCACGTGTACAGACGTTATAACGCGTGTACACGTGATTGCGTCTACACGCGTTATTTCGTGTACAGACGTAAAAAAAGCAACGCTGAGTGGAAAAAGCGCCCGACGATGGAGGAGAAACTTTTGGTGTCTATCGCGGGTCACCTGGAGCTGTATGTTTTAAGGTTTTTTGCTGATATGACAGTTTACTAAACAGCTAAAAAAAAAACAAAGATTTTAGAGCGCTCGCGCTATAATCCTTTGATTAGATTGACAGGAGGGCTGATTTGATGGTTATCTAGCAACATAAAAAACCGCAACTCACTGACCGCACTGCTCTTTTTTCACCAGAAAAAGGCAGTGCGGTGCGCCTCGCATTTTTAGAACTAAAAAACGCGTTCGGTGTGATCGGGGCCTTAGAGTGCGTTCTTTCACTGCGTGATTCAGTGTAATAAAATGCATTTTCCCAAAATTCAGATATGAGGACTGAAAATGTATATTTATATCATTTCATATAGTTAATCAATTTCACGCGAAGAGTGCTTTTTTTTCTTCACAAATATTGATTTTATACAACAGTTCAATAAACCAGAAGATATTATTAAGAGACTTACGTTATAAACACCATATGGCCTATTTTTGCTCTATTTCACCAACAAAAATAATTCCACTGCACTGTTTTGCGTCTCTAAACAACATGACGGTGTTTCGTTTCTGAATGAAGCGACCGTTTAAATGATTCAGTTCAATCGCAATGACTCGCTTATTAACTGTGACTTACTGACACCTACTGGCGGTTGTAATTCCACATTTTAAGTACCTTTTCATTTTTTAATATAATTTTAAATATCAGCATTCAGCGTTTTAACATATTAAAAAATTTTCATGCATTTGTAACTGCAAGTTAAATGCATTCATGTCTTGCATTAAACAGTGGGTAAATACATCTAAATGCCAATTCAGATGCAGCGTTTGTGATGTTGAAAAGATTAATTTTGTTGATAATGATTTTATTTGTGTGATAACAGCCTAAACTGTCTTATTTTTCTAAGTGACTTTATTGGTTACATATAAGAATTTGACGCAAAAGATAATGCACACTTTCAGAAAAAAAGAATGGCTTTATAAAGACCAAAAAAAAAAAAAAAAAAAGATAACAAGGACAAGACAAAAATATTAATCATATTTATAATAAGGCTTTTTTTTATGGTTAGGAGCTTTGACACAATTCGAACACTGTTTGATGTTAATGCGGTTGTATTGCTGCAACTGTCACGCAGGAGGGCGACAGTGCTTCATATATTACCCTGTTGAAATACGCTGAGGATTGAGCAAGTTCAGCCTGTTGCAACCTTATCGGTGTGCTATACATCCACACCAGCAACAGACATCCCCAGCACAGGTGAACAGAAACAGTATTGTATATATACAAAGGTTCCTTTACATCTTATTAATGGCAATTGGTCTATTTAGACGAGTCTAATAACATACTGTAACTTCGATGTGCTTAAATCTTCTTTTCTATCAATAGAATCGTGTCATGTGTCAGCACTAGACAGCGCCAGAAATGGGTCAACACTTTCGTGTGACACACTCTTATATAAGAAATGTGCAATCTTATATTCTTAGTATTATAATTGTTTTGTATTATAATTGACACATCAGGCTTTTATGACTCATAGTATGATAAAGTGAGAACACAGAGCTTACACTTGAGAGAGAAAAAAACAGCTTAATTATATTCAGAAGCCCAAACCGGGCAAAAATATGCAATTGACATATGATGTATGTATATATATATGTATACGAGATGGATGAAATTCATTACATTTAATGTAAACCAATGAGATCTTTAAAACTGTATAGAAGACTACTTACATAAAATGCATATAAATATCATTTGGCATAAACATTTGGTACATTAGAATTATGTTAAAAATAAATAAAAACGCAAGAAAGCTATAATCCGTTTATTTTTGTGTATTGTGTATGTTTTAAAAAGATTAAATCAAGAATGTAGTCCTTTTTTTTTTTTTTTTTTTTTTTGGAAAAAAGAAAACATTGCAGCAAAAGAACATAATAATTGTGTCAGCTTTGTGACAGACATTCACCATACAGCAAATTGCAGTTTTCATTATTTTGCTATAACGTTGTTAGAAGGCAGTCACGTTACGTTACGAGTTTTGTGGTTGCATTTATTTTCCCCACGTACAGTTACACTATTTCCCCTAAATTTTACACATCCGAATACTTTAAGTATATCCTCATATGAATAGCCAATTTGATAAAACTAATACTGAATGGGGTGCACAATGCTTCAGCTTCATTCACTGAGGCCCCCATTGTGCACCTCCCCCCACTCTTAAGTGAATGGTACACTCCAAAGACAGGGAGCATGTGAATCAAAATGAAAACACTGAGTGCCATCAGATGTACACTAGAAAGAAAGGAAATCGGAGGGACACCAAAAAATGCAGGCATATGACAATATCGAATCAGTCTGAAAACATCTGGACTTCTAACAAATGATGTGAAACACTTACATACTACAGGCTTAACATCGTGACACACGACTTGTCTTATTAGATCACAGAGCGGATTCTGAATGCTTCGGAATGGGAAAAAACCTTCGCCACAAAGGATGCTAAAACTGAGTTATCAGCGCTTCGTATAAGCAATTAAAATTACTGAACTCGAGCTGTCACAACGGTAAGTTTTGTGGGTTTTTTTCTTAATGTAAGTCCTTTATTGTTCAGAATTTTGCGCTGTTTTTGTAACCAAAGAAGTTTTAAAACATTAATATATCGTGAAAAAATAAATCAAGATGTTTTACTGACAGTACACTAAACATTGAATATAAATAGGTTAACGTTATATGTTGGAGGGTTTGTTCAGTCCTTTGTCCACAATGCGTTTGATTACGGTGGAATGAATTACGATGTTAAAATGAACTACCACAAGACAAAGGAGCTTTTAAGAGTATTGTTCCGAAGATTTTTCCCTCCATTTATGTCTAACGTTATATGTGATCATTTTTGGCAGCGGACTCGTTGTCGTTGACCCATTGTCCAGCCCATTGTGTGCGTGTGTGTGTGTATTCTTTTGTTTCTCGCTCTGTATACATTATGCCGTATGTGGTTGTTTTTGTCCAGTAGTGATAGTGTGCATAACAGCTGAGTACTGTGTCATGGGAGCAACAAGCTGCTATCACAATAGGCACTGCTATAGTACTTGGTTGTGTAGAAACGTTTTTTCACAAACACTTATTGGGGTATCCACCGTGAAAACAAGCGGGATCTACAGCTCGATTGCTGTGGAACGAGTCACGTGATCCTCGCGACAGAACTCGCTTATTGTTTTGATATGTCGTCACTGTAGTAATCCTGTACCTACATTTTACCAATAAAATATTCCTGGGTGAAGGATTCACAACCATTACATTATATTAAATTCGAGGTGACTATATAGTTGTAATATTACCTCTGTTTGATTACATATTTTTTTTCGTCTTTTGTTTATTTGTGTTGCTTGTCTATAAGGTATAATATTTTAAGGGTGACAAAAAAATGGCCTAAAGACAAGACGACGAAGTGTTCAGTTGAATATTTGACTGATATTAGTAGATTTGGTACTGATGCCACCAGTCAACATTTTTTGAACAGTAAGATTTTTAATGTTTTTAAAGAAGTCTCTTTTGCTCACCAAGCCTGCATTTACTCGATCCAAAGTACAGAAAAAAACAGTAAAATTTTGAAATATTTTTTACTATTTAAAATAACCATTCTCTATTTGAATATATTTTAAAATGTAATTTATTCCTGTGATTTCAAAGCTGAATTGTTAGCATCATTACTTCAGTCACATGATGATTCAGAAATTTTGATTTGCTGTTCAGAAAGCATTTAGCATTATTATTATGTTGAAAACAGCTAAATAGAGAGTTCAAAAGAACAGCATTTGTCTGAAATAGAAATCTTTTGTAACATTATAAATGTCTTTATCTTCCGTTTTGATCAATGTAAAGCGTCCTTGCTAAATAAAAGTATTAATTTCTATAGTTTAAAAAGTAAACTGGCTCCAAGCTTTTGAATGGTATAGTGTATGTTACAAAATATTTTTATTTTAGATAAATGCTTATCTTTGGATCTTTCTATTCATCGAAGAATCATAAAAAAAATAAACTCAACTGTTTTAAATATTGCTAATAATAATAAATGTTTTTGAACAGCAAAGCGGCATATTAGAATGATTTCTGAAGGGTCATGTGACACTGAAGACTGGAGTAATGATTCTAAAAATTCAGCTTTGAAATTACAGGAATAAATTATGTTTTAAAAGTTATTTTATAGTAAAACAATTTCAAAATTGTACTGTTTTTCCTGTACCTGTATAAATACAGGTTTGGTGAGCAGAAGAGACTTCTTTAAAAAACATTAAAAATCTTACTGTTCAAAGACTTTTGACTGGTAGTGTACCTTGGTACTGATATCTGCTAGACTGATTATTTCAATAATTCAACGCATGGGAAATTAGGTTCAAACATTATTATAAATCAAGTACAAATTTCAAATCATGTTTGAAAGACTTAATGCTTACCTCTTTAACATTTCAGACATTTTTATGAAAACAGAGCTTTTATTGAGAAAAAAAAACATGAAAACTGTCTGAAAGCTTTTTATGCTGAACATCTCTAATGTGGCATAGATAATTTGTGTATTAGAAAGGCTGGTCATTTTCCAACTGCCTATCTGTTATGGAAAATGTATGAAAACAAAGCTTTTTCCATAAACAGGACAGCATGATTGTGTAAGGAATATACTGTTTAAAAAAAGTTGAGGCACAACAAGAAATGTCCTCATCTGTTCAAGGATTACAGTACAATGAGGCTCAGCTGTGAAACAATGCCCCAACAAATGAATGGAGGTTAAAATAATGGGTGGGGTGGAAAGAAAATATGAAGAGAGAAACATGAAGTCGTATAAAAGCCAAGTGCCGTTTTCCATAGCGATGACTATTACGTAATAATAGATGGATGAAGGAAGCAGCAGTGCCCCTCAGAGATCCATGTCTAATTGAGTCAGGCTGCAGCACACCAAACATTTCTGTCTTTGATTTAAGGGAGAGTAGAAGATGAAGCTCGAAAGAATGAGATGATCTGATGCAAGAATGAATGGATTTGGATATTGCAGAGAGAAGAACGCATAACGATAGGTCAGAGCCGGGAGAACGGAAAGAGACACGTAGTGAGGTGAGTGGGAGAGCAGGAGAAAGTCGATGATAAATCCATTTCGCTGCTGCTCTGCCCAGCAGTCATAGTTTCTGCATACAGCAACACTTAAGACTTTCTTAAGCTGGCCATATTAAACCAATCAATAAGACCCTAAGTGTTACATTCATACTGTAAATCATTCCCTCTACTATATATATGCATTTATGAATAAATAAAGAAAAAAATATGAGGAACTAGAAATTTATGCTGTTTAATTCAAAGACAACCACGTTGAAAATTGCTTTTTAGATATCCATTGCTGTAACATTCTCTTGCTATACTATTCACAAGAGGCCAGACATTTTCATGCAGTTTATCTGTAGTCTTTTTTGTGACAATCCATTTTCCATTTCATCTACTGTCTCTTTTGTTCAATCTGTTCTTGCACTGATCTACTATAGATTTTGCTTTCCATCTCTATCTCCCATTTGTCTCCGATCATATTTTCTGTCTTCTGGAAGCAACACGTCTTTGTGCATGGGAAAGAATACTGGCAGATTAGAATTGTCTCATAGGCACGTCACTCATCTTTTGTTCGTCCTTGGCTTTTAAAAGACTTTGAATGTCTCTATCGAAGCTTGTACTCCATAATATGATACATTAGAGCAGATGTTTGGTGAGTCATGTAATGATATAAGAGCCAGGCAAAATATCCCCTAGTGAATATTGTACATCTATCTACTGATCCCCTGCCTTGCCATTGAGATTTATGGTTTAAATTAGCACACCATCCTGTGTTCTTTACTGTGGATGTGAGCTGAGTGTCTTTCTTTGTTTGGCTTTATTATATTCTCTCAAGTGGAAAAAAGAAAGATATTGGTATGAGCTTGAACTGGAGTCATTTTATTATCAGATACATTTATGATGGATGTATTTCTGAATACTTCATTTATTAGTTCAAGCCAGATTTGCTTCTTAGAGGGTCAGGAAATGGTTTAAGCAACAGATGACGGTTAAGCTAATGTTTGTTTTTAGACCCTAGTGTTGATTTGTAGTCGTCATGTTGGACTTGGCTGAGGAGGGGCACTTTAATCTGAGAAAAGCCTATTTAGATCTTCATCTCTCAGTCTCATCACCAGCGAAAATCACTGGAGGACTGCAAGGCATCAGTTCAAAGAAGTGAAATGGGTATTTATATCCATGTTGCTGGATTTGGCTTTGGTGTTGGTTAAATCGGGAGTTGTGATTAAAAGCTAGAGTAAAAGAGTGACAAAAGAGGCTAATTCCTCCTCCTGGCGCATCGTATCAAGTCGACATTAAAAGGATGTTGCGATAGTCTTTTCTTCCCTGTTGTGATGTATATCTTGAAACGGCTTCTTGAAGTAGAAGAAATGTACTGCGGGACTTGATTTTGTCTGCTGATTCTATTGTTGGATCAATGTTGAGTATCATATTGATGCATCAGGCTTTTATGGCTCAAAAAATATGAGAATCTAGAGCTCAGGAGGAAAAACACCAGCAAAAATTTGGTGCAGTTGCTGATATTTATATAGCCGAAAAGTAAGGAAAGTCTAATACCAGTCAAAAGTTTGTGATTTTTAATGTTTTTTAGAGAAGTCTCTTATGTTCACCAAACCTGCATTTATTTGATCCAAAATACAGTAGAAACAGTACAATTTTGAAGACTTTTTACTGTTTAAAATATTTTTTTTGAATATTTTAAAATGTAATTTATTCCTGTGATTTCAAAGCAGAATTTTTAGCATCATTACTTCAGTCACATGATCCTTCGAAAATCATCCTAATATTCTGATTTGCTGCTCGTATGCACCATCATTCAAATGAGACGTTAAACCGAGGTCCTGACTCCCTGTGGTCGTTAAAAATCCCAGGATGTCCTTTCGAAAAGAGTAGGGGTTTAAACCCGGCATCCTGGCCAAATTTGCCCATTGGCCTCTGAACTTCATGGCCTCTTAATCATCCCCATATTCTGATTCTGATTGGCTTCATCACTCTGTCTCCTCTCCACCAATAAGCTGGTGCGTGGTGGGCGTCCTGGCGCAATATGGCTGCCGTCGCATCATCCAGTTGGATGCTGCGCACTGGTGGTGGTTGAGGAGATTCCCCCTTCTATGTAAAGCGCTTTGAGTGCCCAGAAAAGCGCTATTTAAATGAAAGGAATTATTATTATTATCAAAAAACATGAATTATTATGTTGAAAACAGCTGAGTAGAATTTTTTCAGGTGTCTTTGATTAATAGAAAATTGTATTTGAAATACAAATCTTTTGTAACATTATAAATATCTTTATCATCACTTTTTATCAGTTTAAAGCATCCTTGCTAAATTAAAATATTAATTTCTATAATTTAACTCCTAGCTTTTGAATATATATAGTGTATAATGTTAAAAAAGCTTTTTATTTCAGGTAAATGTTGATTCCTGTTGATCACAAGAATAAATGACATTTTAAAATACATTCAAATAGAAAGCTGTTATTATAATTGGAAAAATATCTAACAATATTTCTGTATTTTGGACCAAATAAATGTAGGTTTGGTGAGCAGAAAAGAATTCCTGAAAAAAAAAACATTTAGTGCATTTTTTAGAATTATACTTGCTAAAAAGTATAACGTTTCAAATAAGACAACAAAAGAAATGTAGCAAAATGTTGGTATCAAATATGATACACTTGGCTTTATAGAGTTAAGAAATATTGATGTGCACGGATAAATCATTTATAATAAACACTATGATGTTCCATAAAAAAATAAGGATTGTCAATTGTAATTTCATGCTGACTTGAACATGCCTCCAATTTATCTGACTATATTTCATTTTCCCCATTGATTTCTTCTAATTATCATGCCCATCTGTCACATTGCCTTAAATTTCAGCTTTAAAAGCTCAGAGGTCTTCATAAGTGGGATTCAGTGAAAAGCACATGATCTTAACTCACAAATGGGGCTGTTCTTTTCATGTGCTTAGTATGATTTTTAATGTGTTTTTTTTCCCCTGACTGCCGGGGAGAATGATGCGCTTAATGTATTTCCTCCATATATCTCTCAGTCATTAGTTCTTTGTCTGCCCGTTCCTGCTTTCTTTACTTTAGTTTTTTAGATTTTGTTCTTCCTGTACATGCCGGATAGCACCCTCTCTTCCCTAAGGCCTGCCTTTACTTTATCCACTTCTGCTCCAGTGGACTGTCAGAGACTGTTCCTAGCCAGGCCAAGAATAGCTCAATAGATGCTCTGTATCATCCCCGAGAGCAGCCTGGGAAAATCACCACAGCATTTGATTTGGACACAAAGTCGGTGTCAGAGGTCACCCAGACCTTTTGTAAGCTCGTTTGGTTTGTATGTGTGTGTGCATAAGAATATGCTTGCCCCACATGTCTATTAGGACAAATGTAACGTGAAGCCAAGGCTCGGACATAATTACATTATGTGCTCACTTCATTTGTTTGCTCAGATTTACATGCTAACGACTGATTGTGAGTGGGGCCCATTGATTACTGATCCACCCACAGCACAATCAAGAGCAATCAGAGGTAAATGGGCCCCTAATGAAACAATGAAAATAATGAACAGCAGATGATGATAAATTGTCAGATCAGAAGTGTGAAATGCCACTGCTTTTGCTGTTTTTTTCTTGCTGTGTATTCTTTGAAGTCACTAGCTTTTATCACAAACCCCAGACCAAACCTTTTCCCTTTCCTTTGTCCTGTCTGTGAAAGTGGAATGAGTTTGGAGAGGTTCACCCAGGGGCCTCCCAGCTTGACTGAGTGCCAAGAGCATTGAGTGCTCTGTTAGCCCCCATGCTGATGCAATGTGCCTTTTTTTCTGAAAATGTTAGATTGGTGTGTTCTGCTCTCTAGCGTATCGAGCCATACAGGACTGATGTGTAGTTGTGTAATTGAGTAGGCCAGTTCTAATCTGAAGTCAGCTGCATTGGCTCTAAGGTGGTGATTATGTTGCTAATGATGATTGCGCTCATAATCGCTCAAATTAGTTCAACACACACATGTAGTGCAGTTTTAAAGAAGTAGCTTACCCACAAATTTAAATTTAATAATTATTTACTTACCCTGATGTTGTTCCAAACCCATATGCTGTTATTGTTTTCACCAGAACATTTTTTTTTAAATCGTCATGCAGCTTTTGATGTACTTTAGAGTTCATAGTAACCATCTGTTATCAACTTCCAAAAAAGCACCATTAAAGGAATTGTTCACCCAAAAATGAACATTCTGTAATCACTCACCCTAATGTTATTACAAATCCATTATACTTTTGTTCACCTTCGAAACATAAATGAAGATATTTCTATCCAACCGGCCTCACAACCGCAGACCACGTGTAACCACACCAGCCCAGGGCCTCCACATCCAGCATCTTCACCTCCAAGATCATCTGAGACCAGCCACCCGGATAGCTGCTGCGACAGTCGATTTGCATAACCAAAGAATTGTCAGAAACTGTCTCAGGGAAGCTCTTCTGCATGCTCGTCATCCTCATCGGGGTCTCGACCTGACTGCAGTTCATCGTCGTAACCGACTTGAGTGGGCAAATGCTAACATTCGACGGCGTCTGGCACTTTGGAGAGGTGTTCTCTTAATGGATGAATCCCGGTTTTCACTGTTCAGGGCAGATGGCAGACAGTGTGTATGGTGTCGTGTGGGTGAGTGGTTTGCTGATGTCAACGTTGTGGATCGAGTGGCCTATGGTGGCGGTGGGGTTATGGTATGGGCAGGTTTATGTTATGGACAACGAACACAGGTGCATTTTATTGATAGCATTTTGAATCCACAGAGATACCGTGACAAGATCATGAGGCCCATTGTTGTGCCATTCATCCACGACCATCACCTCATGTTGCTGCAGGATAATGCAGGGCCCCATGTTGCAAGGATCTGTACACAATTCCTGGAAGCTAAAAACATTTATAGTTCTTGCATGGCCAGCATACTCACCGGAGATGTCACCCATTGAGCATGTTTGTGATGCTCTGGATCAATGTATACGACAGCGTGTTCCAGTTCCTGCCAGTATCCAGCAACTTCACACAGCCATTGAAGAGGAGTGGACCAACATTCCACAGGCCACAACCAACAACCTGATCAACTCTATGCGAAGGAGATGTGTTGCACTGCTTGAGGCAAATGGTGGTCACACCAGATACTGACTGTTTTTCAAAAGTGTTACGTTTATAATTTTGGTCAGTGTATTAATGAAGAGAATAAATATATATATTTCTAGCATTTGCATTTTCTAGATAGGACAGTGCATTTTCTAGATAGGACAGTGAAGATATGACAGGAAGGAAGTGGGAGAGAGAGAGGGGAACAGGATCAGGAAAGGTCCACAAGGCAGGATTCGAACTCGGGACACCCACAGCGCAACTGCACCATATGTCAGCACTCTGCCCACAAGGCTATCGGAGCTGACATAAATAATATTTCTGTCATGACAACTCTCTGAGAGTTTAGCATGGTAGTGTACATGACAATGTTAATCTGTTTGTTCTTGGCGGAATAGATGCTACACTGCTGCTGTGGCAGAGCAAGTAACAAGGCTTGCTACCGCCATTACATCCACAGACGTGCTGCTGTGAGCATGTAAGAAATACTGTTGCTGCACATGTAAGATATATGAAAAAAAACATATATAACATAAACAAAATCACCCTTTAGCAGATCTATACAGGTGGAGCTGGGGAAGGTGGAGGGTTTCTAAAGCCCACTGCAACTGCTATAGCAAGCACTAGCA
The DNA here is from genome assembly GCA_019740295.1 of Labeo calbasu. Taxonomy (NCBI): domain Eukaryota; kingdom Metazoa; phylum Chordata; class Actinopteri; order Cypriniformes; family Cyprinidae; genus Labeo; species Labeo calbasu. The sequence goes on along the minus strand of JAHKKF010519411.1, from coordinate 1,012 downwards.
AAGTATTTGAATGTTGAGCAGCAAACTCATTGGCTACTGAGAAATACAGAAACCAGTCAGCTGCACCATGTGAATTATGTCAGATTGAGTTAGAACTTATTGGGCTGCACCATCTAGAGTTTTATAACAAAACTTTGGAATCAAATAGTTAGTTCACCCGAAAATGAAAGTTCTGTCATTAATTACTCAACCTCATGTTGTTCCAAACCTGTAAGACCTTTGTTTATCTCTGGAACACAAATGAAGATAATTTTGGTGATATCTGAGAGCTTTCTGACTGTGTATAGACAGCAACGCAACTGACACGTTCAAGGCCCAGAAAGGTAGTAAGGACGTCATTAAAGGTAATCTATTATGCCCCATTTTACAAGATATAAAATGCGTCTCTGATTTTCCCAGAGTGTGTATGTTAAGTTTAAGCTCAAAATTTCCGACAGATACTTTTTTGTAAAGCTTGTTAAAATTGCCACTTTCAATGTATGAGCCAAAGCACTTTTTTTGTGTTTTTGTGTTTTTTTACCACAATAGGCTGGTGGCTTTCACACACTGCACCCGCACAACTGTGTTCAAATACCCTATAAGTAATTTTTGCATTATAGGTCACATGACATCAGTGAGTCAACTGTAATATTATGAAGCTACGAGAATACTTTTTGTGTGCAAAGAAAATGAAAATCATGACTTAATTCAACAATTTCTTCTCTTCTGTGTCAGTCTTTGATACGCATTCACGACAGTAATAAATCATTATTATAGTTTCACATTCTCACTGGTTTGGTGGCATTTAAGTAATTAAGCACAAGAAAAGCTGTCCATGAATTGCTTGCCCATGCAGAAAATGTGTTGTTGCTGTCAGATCTCGATAACGGAAAATCGCATTGTATTTGACACAAAACTGAATTTGAAAAAAGTATAAAAAACTGTATCTTTTCATGTTTTCTCAAGCAAAGCAAATTTTGAAAGTCCACTGAAAACATTCCTTCATTTTCTTGGCACAGACAAAGTATGTTGA
>JAHKKF010519410.1:0-16435 GCA_019740295.1 Labeo calbasu | reverse complement strand
TGTGTGTATCAAATACATAAATATTAACAGAAATTAATACATAATTTGAAATAATATTTTCTTGTAAAATTACTGAAACTAAAGTGAAATAAAAAAAAATAAATAAATAATAATAAAAAAAGCCACACGGAAATATTACTTAAACTAATAAACAGGACAAAAGCACATGAAAACACTACAACTAAAATGAAAATCTAAAAATATAAACTAATTCAAAGTATTAAAAAAATGATAACAGTATATAATACTAGCTAATGCTCTTCTTACAAGAAAATATTATTTGAAGAAAATCTACTTGACAACACAGAAATGGTTGTTTGGTCAAAATGTTTAAAAAACTAAACTACAAAATCCACAAACAATTTGTACATATTTTACGAGGTGGTACGATTTCAGTGACGGGTAGGTTTAGGAGCGGGGTTAGGTGTAGGTCATTCGTACAAATTCATACGTATTGTGCAACTCGTAAAATATGTACACTTTAGCTAAAATCATATGTATTTGTGCGACTGAGGTTGTACGGATTCGTACAAATTAGCCACCTCATTAAATATGTATAAATTGCCATGAGATCAGGCTGACAAAATCACAATTTTAGTGCAAATACATAAATATCAATATACATACTGAATATATAAATATCAAGTCTTTCAGCTTTATCCTACATACAGGCTTGCACCTTAGCTAACATGCATACATTACCCCACAAACCTTAACACACTTCCATAAACGCCTGCGGGCAGCTTGCCCTAAAATTAGTCACCCGCAGACACATCTCCAACGCATCCATATGATCTATAAATCACTCAAGAACCTCATGACCTTGTTCTGGTTCACCAAAGGCTCCTACCCGCAGATTTTCTTGTCCTAAAAACCACAAACCCCTCGTCCCTGTGCCTCATCTATACGAGTGCACGCACTGGACGATTAACGGACAATTATCAGGGTGATATTTTATCCGAACGGCACCGGCTGCCATAGACCCAGAGTCGTTTGGCACCGTTCGCAGCCTGGCTGCCACCAAGTGGGAGTTTTATATCAATTTACCAAGTCTGCAATGAATGATTTTGGGGGGGGAGAGGGAGAGAGGGGAGTTGGGGTGAGGGGAGGGAGGGAGGTGTGAAAGAAAAAACTTCGCCCGCGTAAACTCGCACAAACAAGCAGCCGCCATCCGCGGCTTTGTGTGTAATTAAATTCAATAAATAAGCAAAGGTGAAGAAATAAATCAAGTGGAAACTGATGAACAACAGGAGATTAAATGCCATTGAGGCGTGCAAACAAATATTTCAATAGCGTTTTTAATAGAGGACACGCACACACATGCGCGCACACACTCCGCCCTCTCGCCACAGCTGTTGAGCACTGCTGCAATGCACATTCACCCAAAATAATAATCACCATCATCATCATCATCCACAGCACCAGAGGCACAACACACACACAGTCAGCCTTCCATAGTGCGTCATCTCCTCCAAAGGAAGAACACAAGTCTTTATTAATGACTATCGAAGTTGCAATTAACACTGAATAATACATGAACTACAGCTGTGCAAAGCTGAATAAAGCTGGTAATTAGGTGCTAAAGAGGAGGGGGAAAATGACTCCAGTGAATATTAATGAGCTCATTAAAAGCAACAGGAACTAGTAAACTAAAGTAAGGACCGCCCACTCGCGCCGTCCGCCGGACGCAGCTCTTTCTGCATGCATCCTGGGGCCGGATTCACGAAATTTCTTAAGATAGAGTTCGTAAGAATGTTTAAGTCTTGAAAACTTCACAAATATTTTACTAAAAACCTGTAGCTGCGATACGGGAAATGTAAACGTCAGTTTCGCTAAAACTCTCATACGTGATACATCGTAAAAGTTTTTACGTTCGCATGATGTGGTTTTCCAGGTAAATCGTAAAAGTAATACTTTGCAAAACTGCAACAGTCACATGATCATTCTTTAATGTACTATAACCTCCAAGAAACACCTCATACGTGGCCGCTCTCAAGCATAAGGGGAAGGCCATTAAAACGGGTCATGAACTGCCTTTTTTATTACTTTACAATTTCTCTCTGGGGTGACGAGCATTACTGTTTACTTTAGCCACATTTAACTGTGAAACTTGCTAACTAGCACATTATTAGGAAAGGTGATTTGCAAAGATGCATAAAAACCCCTTATACTCACTTCTGCTGTAAGTGAAGCTGGATCACGAATGATTAGCGCGAACATTTATATAGGTCGCCAGGCGCATTTCTTTCAAAAAAGTGAGTAAACTTAAAGAAGTTCACTTCCAGAGCTAAAATTAACAGATCATGTACTCACCCCCTTGTCATCCAAGATGTGCATGTCTGTCTTTCTTCAATCGTCAATAAATGATGTTTTCAGGAAACATTTCAGGATTTTTCTCCATATAATGGACTTATATGGTGCCCCGAGTTTGAACTTCCAAAATGCAGTTTAAATACGGCTTCAAACAATCCCAGATGAAGAAGGGTCTTATCTAGCGAAACGAACAGTTATTTTCATTTAAAAAAAATACAATTTAAATACTTTTTAACCTCAAACGCTCGTCTTGTCTTGCTCTGCCTGAATTCTGTGTATTGTGGTTCAAGACAGTTAGGGTATGTCAAAAAACTCCCATCATATCTTCTCCCTCAACTTCAAAAATCATTTCAAAATCATCCTACATACAGGGTTCCCACACATTGATTAACTTCAAATTTAAGGACCTTTTAAGGACTTTCCAGGTCCAATACCCTCAAATTCAGAGACTTAATGTGGGGACACGTTTCAAGTGAGAGCAAGGTTACATCGTGTTACCTTGTAAGATACATTGTTACAGTTTTCATGTGTCAAACACAGCTATGCAAAAAGCTTTTTTTTTTCATTTATTTTTGGTCATATGACAGATCTATGGAAGCCGTTTCCGCCACTGAATAAAAAAAAAAAAAAAAAGGCTGACTTTTTTTCTCACAATTTTGAGTTTACATCTCACAAGTCTGACTTTTTTTCTCGGAATTGTGTCATATAAACTCGCAATTCTGATTTTTTTTCTCAGAACTGAGATATCTAAAAACTGTGAGTTCTAAAGTCAGAATTGCGGGATATAAACTCGCAATTGGCGAGAAATAAAGTCAGAATTGCAAGATATAAACTTTTCTCGCAATTGCGACTTTGTGTCTCTGTCTTCAGTGGCGGAAATATAGGAAGTGGCTTCCATACAGATTTGATATTTTATTTGTCGTATTTCTGTTTTGCATAAAACTGAAGAATATTCAGTACATATTGTACTGTATTCTAAAATGATCTGATATTAACTTTTGGTTGGATTTTATTAAAAAAAGTTTAGGTCCACGTAATGTTACGTTAACGCAACATGTAAATGTGCGTTACTATCGTAAATCAAGCAATGAAAAAAAACAGAGTTCAGGCAGAGCGAGACAAGACTAGCGTTTGACATTAAAAAGTATATAAATTGTATTTTTTTTTAATGAAAATAACCGATCGTTTTGCTAGATAAAACCCTTCTTTCTCAGCTGGGATCATTTACAACTGCATCTGGGATTGTTTGAAGGTGCCCTGAGTTCAAACTCAGGGCACCAATGAGTCCACTATATGAAGAAAAATCCTGAAATGTCTTCCTCAAAAAACATTATTTCTTTACGACTGAAGAAAGAAAGACATAAATATATCGGATGACAAGAGGGTGTGTACATTATCTGTAATTTTTTGTTCTGGAAATGAACTTGTCCTTTAAACCTCTGCGTCTTCAGCAGCTCAGATGTCAGGAGGAAATTATGACTACTATGTTCATTATTACATCCAACAACAGAACATCTCAATTAGTTAGGAGCCATTCTTGTCTTCCCCTGCACCCGCGTCGAAACAATGGCGGTCGGACTGCTTACAGCTCACTCAGCTCACTCAGGGCGGGTCTAAGGTAAGACGGCCGTGTCAATCAATTATCATAGGAGTGGCCTTGGTCGGTGTGACGTCACACAGACAAGATGCTGAGAATGTCTTGATTTGAAAAAGGGGATATTACTTACAGTATAAAGATTACAAAAATACCACTGGGTGGATTTGTATCATTCTAGGGTTGTTGTGTACACACACTAACAAAACACAGTTATGTTCAAACAACATGTAAAAGTGAGTTTTGCATCCGATGACCCCTATAACGTAACCGTTTCGTTAATTGGGGCCACTTGGGGCCAGATTTACTGACAGCTTGCGTCAGCGCAAACTGTCTTTTGGCATTAAAACATGCAGTGAAGAATTAGCACTTAAAAGGCGTGGACACAGTTATTTTTGCGCCTGACCTTATTGAATATGCATTCACAGGAGTTTTCCTTTCAGACGTAAAATGTATGGGAGGAGAATATTAAAATGAATCACGCTACCCAAATTACTAACGCTTGCGCTTGTCAAATTACTGGTATTTGCGCTATTATATAATGGTGAAAATAAGAATGTCTTAAAACAGGCGGTAATTTGCGCTTCTCTTGGTAGATTGCTCTGGTCATAATGAAAATGATCTACCTGCGTCTGTGTCCTTTAAAGTGCACACTGTCAGTAAATCACATGAGGAATTTTTCCCTCCCATCGATGCTTTTATGGAATTTCGCTCTAATGCTAATTTTCCCTGTTTAATATCCGGCCCATGATTCGTAACAAGTCATACAAATTAGTTTTTGTGGAGAAAAAAAAAAGCTTTGGTTTCAATTGCTACTCACCACAATTTCTACAAAAGAAAAAGTCATACAAGGTCACGCAGAATTTCATTTTTGGATGAACTATCCATTTATGAAACTTAATAGGGCGTTTTGAATTCATGTTATCTTCAAGTAAACCTAAAATAAAAGTTAAAAACAACCAAATTTGGCTGAACTTTTGGATTTTGGATAAGACGCTGAATGTAGGATGCTTTATTCATGTCGACCTGTGGTGGGTTCATACTGAACGATCTTTTGACACTGACAAAAATTTCTTCTAAGAATCAGAAAAGCTTTTTTCTATGCTGTTTCTTTCATAAAACAGTTCTGTCCTCCTACATTCATGTGTAGAACCATTTAAAGCTTCCTAGTGAAAGGCTTTCAAAGAGAAATAAAAGTGAATAAAAGGTAATAGTGGGCTGCTTCTAAAGGAATTTCATACAAGGCATGATGATTTGTGGTGCTCTTATAAACTGAAAAGGTTTTTGGTTACTTGTGTAAGATGGACCTCATATAACCTTTATAATTTTATAAGGTCGCCATAACAGTCCTTTTATAAGTATAAATAGCCTGTAAATGACTTCAAATGGCTAGCTGAAGCTTAAGTGTGTAATTTCACCAAATGGAATTTCAAACAGAATTCTCAAATCTGCCACTAACTAGTCAAAAATGTATAAATTGCTGTGAGATCAGGTTGAAATAACCCAATAATACAATAAAAAAAAAGGTTAGTTGAAGCTGAATTGTATAATTTCATTAAATGGAACTGAAACGAATAATATCCCCAACTCCCCTGTCCTTCTATTATTTGGTGAAAAATGAAAGTTCCACCCCTAAACTCACATGATTGGCTGAGCTGCTGTTGCTATGTCAGGCTTGTCAGAATGTATAAACAAACAGAGTAATAACATTAAAACAATCATTTTAAGGTATAAATAATCCCTACCCGAGTAAAAATGGTTAGATAATGCTGAATCATGTAATTTCACTGAATGGAGCTGAAACACACAATGATCGTTTCAAACAGGTTTCCCAAACTCCCCTGTTCTTCTATTGGCTGTTCAAAACAAAAGTTCCGGCCCAAACGCATATGATTGGCTAAGCCACTGTTGCTATGTCAGGCTGGTCGGAAACAAACAGAACAACAACTGGTCATTATAACAATCATTTTAAAGTTAGAAATAACCCACACTTTACTAAAAAAAATGTTGAAGTTGAAGCTGAAGTGTGTAATTTCACTGAACAGAATTAAAACAAACAATGACTGTTTTCAAACAGGCTACATCTCCTCTGTTCTTCTATTAGTTGGTCAAAAACAAAAAGTTCCACTCCTAAACTCATATGATTGGCTGAGCCACTGTTGCTAACGTTAAAGTGATAACATTAAAACAATCATTTTAAAGGTATATTAACCCATAAATTACTAAAAAAAAAAATGCTTAGTTGAAGCTGAATTATGTCATTTTACTGAATGGAGTTGAAACAAACAATGACTATTTTCAAACAGGTTTCCCAAACTCCCCTGTTCTTCTATTGGTTGGTCAAAAACAAAAGTACCACCTCCGAACTCACATGATTGGCTGAGCCACTGTTGCTATGTCAGGCTGGTTGAAATACAGAAACAAACAGAATAATAACTGGTCATTATAACAACCATTTTAAAGGTATAAATAACCCATAAATTACTAAATAACGGTTAGTTGAAGCTGAAGTGTGTAATTTTACTGAACAGAATGAAAACAAACAATGCCTGTTTTCAAACAGGTTACCCAAACTCCCCTGTTCTTCTTTTGGTTGGTCAAAAACAAAAGTTCCGCCCCTAAACTCACATGATTGGTTGAGCCACTGTTGCTATGTCAGGCTGGTTGAAATACAGAAACAAACAGAACAATAACTGGTCATTATATCAATCATTTTAAAGGTATAAATAACCCATAAATTTATTAAAAATAACCCAGCTGAAGCTGAATTGTGTAATTTCACTGAACGGAATTGAAACAAACAATTACTGTTTTCAAACTGGTTTCCTGAACTCCCTGTTCTTCTATTGATTGGTTAAAAAACAGAAGTTTCATCCTTAAACTCACATAATTGGCTGAGCTGCGGATGCTATGTCAGGCTGGTCACAATACAGAAACAAACAGAACAACAACTGGTCATATAACAATTATTTTAAAGGTACAAATAACCCATTAATTATTATTATTGATAATAAGAATAAATGTTATTTGAAGCTGAGTCATGTAATTTCCCTGAGTGGAATTGAAACAAACAATGACAATGACTCCTCTGTTCTTCTATTGGTTGGTCAAAAATAAAAGTTCCGCCCCTAAACTCACATGATTGGCTGGGCTGCTGTTGCTATGTCAGGTTGGTCAGAATACAGAAACAACATACAAGTCACGTTTATTTTTCGAATAAACCTACGAATGGTTTACAAACAGCTGTTTCTACCTGAGAGAGAAGGAAGTGTTTAAAGCCAACATGTGAATGATTCATCCATACATATTTTTATCCATTCATACACATTTTTGTCCGCTTAAAATCAATCCCTTTTTTACAATAGACACACATTAAGATCTGCCTCCATCACATAAAAACCCACTGGATTAAACTGGTTTTTGATAGTCCATTTCACGTTTATCTTCGTAATCAAAATCCAATAAGTTTTACTTATTTTTACTTTTTTTTGCTGGTGTAATTTAATAGATTATTGGATAATGTCAACCAATAGCAAAATAGCTGAATTTTGACTTAGATTTCTTTGTGCATTACATCTTCAAGAGTTCTGACTACTTAACATGGAGGACACTGTGGCAGCGGCCTAACCTGGTAAGTAACATTTAACCTAAAGCGGTAACCTCTTACTTAGACCGCAGACTGCTTATTGCAGCCTCGGCGATAAAAATTCACCTCACGTGCAAACGTGCCAGTGCGCAACTGCGCTGAGGTCTTCCTTAGCAACAAACTTGGACTCTGCCACTCTTGAGTGCAGCCATTGCAAAACTTCCCGTTCATTTATTACTTTCTATTGCTTCCGATAGAGTCCGCCAGGGTCTGGGATTGAAACTGCAAGGACGAAATCACTTTCCCTTGGCCCTCGGCTCCCAGCGGAGAACACGGATCCCTTGCTCCCCCCCTTCTCCCCACTTTCTTTCTCTCTGGTCTCACAACAGCTGCTCTCTCCATATTATCTATCCCCCCTTCGTTTGCCTGCCCTTTTCTTCTAATCCTCGTTCCCGCATGTTATACGTTTCCCGCCCGCTTTGGCGGCCTCCGATTTGTTGTTTTGCTGCTGGCTGGCATTCGTCTATTGTTTCACTAAGTTTTCAACTCCCTCGATACAATAAGATGGATTTTGACTTTGCGTGCCAGTTTGTTCGAAAGGAGGCTGAAGGCCGCATCAAGAGTTTGGATTGGTAATTGGCTTGTCCTTTAAATTGTGCCATTTGGAGCCACTTTCCAATACAAAATGCTTTAAAGACACAGTTCACCCAAAAGTGGAAATTGGGTCTAGGTTTGTTATTGTTGTCTAAAATTTCATTCGATTTTACGATGGAGAATCAAGTCAAAGCAATGGAGAATGTGACACGAACGCCACAGCTAGCACGGTCCTCCCACTTATTGCATTAATGAAGCGCACTCTGACCTCTAACACAATGGCCCAGAGCCTGGTAGTCTATCAGCTTTTATTGGACTGTGGTAAATCATGTCCCGCACTGGGCCCTTGGCTGATCTAAATCATTGTAATGAAATGCATGATGTCAGCTGAGGGCTAAAGTTCACATGGACAGTCAATGCACTGGCCGGATCTAGATATGAAGTAGCTAAAGTAATGCCAAATCGATTTGGAAGTGCAGAAAACATCTGTATCTTCAAAGTAAGAATTGAAAAGAGAAGCCAGCTTTTACAGAAGACATAAGTGTTTAGGTAGAAATCAGAAATCAGTCAATCACCAGTTTGTTCCATAAAGTCAGTCATACTGTACACTGCGAGTTCAGTAACGTTTGTTAATCGCAAGTAAATTGCATGTGATGTTGGTTCGTTATTCTGTTTTAACTGTGCGTTACTGTCACGAGGGGCGACCAAAATTTCTGGCATGGCAGAAATTCATCCGACCGTGCGATTGTTGTTCGAGAGAAAAAAAAAAGTTGTACAACAGAAATAGTCTCAAAATTGGATGAAAATCGCACAATGTATGCCCAACCTTACTTGAAAGCAATTAAAACCAACACATATTTACACTGCATATTCAAAACTCAGCAAGTCTGAGAAAAAAGTAAAAATACAGATCAAAATACTTGAAAATATGAACTTATACATTTTTTTCGGACTACTATTAATACTATTAATAATAATTGATTATTATTATTACTTATTTTATTGACTTTCAACCTTTTATTTATAAACAACTATTAAATATAAGAATAAGAATAATAATAATAATAATAATAATAATAATAGTAGTAGTAGTAGGAGTAGGAGTAGTAGTAATAATTATAATAATTGTTGTTGTTGTTATTATTAATATAATTAATTAATTTATTTATTTTATTTACTCTTTATAAAAACAAAATTTTCAACGTTTTATTTGTAAACAATTCTTAAATAAATAAATAAATAAATAAATAATAGAAATTAGTAGTAGAAGTAATTAGATTGTACCCCGCCTCTAAATTACAGCAATATTTACTGGTATTATTATTGTTGTTATTATTGCTATTATTAATTTATGCATATACTAATTATAATATTAATTCTGTAAACAATTCTTAAATAAATAAATAATAGTAATAATTAGTAGTAGAAATGAGATTTTACCCCACCTCTAAATCACAATAATAATAATAATTATTATTATTGTTAGTATTATTATTATACTTTATTGACTGTTTATAAAAACTATATTTCAACATGTTTACATATCGACATGTCTTAAATATAATAATAACAATAATAATTGTAATTATTACTTAATTATTAAATAATTATTAATCATTATTACTATATTTATTATGATTATTATTACTATTATTATTAATTACTTGAACATATGGAATTATGAAATTTTATCCCACTATAGCTGTACTTTTTGGACAGAAAATAATAATAATAATAATAATAATAATAATAATAATAATAATAATAATAATAATAATAATTATAATAATAATTACTTAAAAATATGGAATTATAAATTTGTATCCCACTATGGCTGCACTTTCTAGACAGACAATAATAATAATAATAATAACAACAACAACAATTTAAAATCTGCAGAGATCTGTTACATACAGCCCAAACTCTCAACACTAGTAGTGATGAGTCTGTGTGGAGCGGCATTTACTGCTCTGAAAAAATTAAAAAACACACGATCACAAGCTTTTCACGTGTAAATGAACACAGTGCCATGTTTCACTCTGAAACATGCAGTGCATATATTTATTTCAATTACTCACAGATTTTGTGATTTAGTAACCACACTAAGCCATATCATAACTTCAGTTTTATTTGAATTAACGTCTATATCCTATAACCTATTTCCCACCGTGCAAATCTTTTGTGTGTGTGTGTGTGTGTGTGTTAAATTACCTTCAAGCAGGGCCTCATTTACCTTCTTTCACTCTCACAGTCTCTCTAAAGCTCTCTATGGACTCTGATCACTAATCAATACAAGTGTCACAGTGTGGCGGCCCTTCGCCTCTAGCAGCGGTTGACGATTCAGAGCTTCATTATGTAAAATCCATTAAACACCTCAGTTTCAGCAACATGACCTCCCAAGAACATGCTTCTCAAGGCCTTGTTTATATCGTTATGGAATATAAACATAACGCGAGGCTTATCCAATCTACTCAAGCTGCCATGGTCAGCAACATCTGGAAAAGCCATGAACCAACACACCATATCTTGTTTGGTTTTGCCTTCGCGTAATAACCCTGATCAGTTCAGGCATCAGTCATGGTGGGCTCCAGGCTCTTCCAAGGATTTTCCCACAGGGAGTTGTTCACCTGCTTACAGACTTCCATGCAGGGTTTTCCCGCTGCTGCATCACGGCTCTAATTTGCCTGATTAGCTAAAACAAACTCCGCGCTTCTTCACGTGCGCCGCTGATTTATCACGGTCAATCTCCATGTCATGTACTTTACGGGAGTAATCCAATATGAAGAATGTAAGGGAATCGTTCCATACGCTGCACATCAGCGAGAAACGAGATACATCTGTGATAGAGGAGTCGTTCATGTGAAAAGACGGGTCGAGAAATCATTTGATCATCTCAGTACAAAACTCTAATCAAGCTATTTACATTTTTATCTTTAAGAGGAATATTGCAGGTTAAAATGTTAAAATAAAATGAACTAAGCTAAAAATAAACTAATATTTTAAACATCCAGTTACATTTTGAAAGAAGCTATAAATTAAAAAGTAAAAAAAGAAAAATACTACCACAGAAAAAATTATGACTGTCTATACAAACAAACTTCCAACATGTTTTATTTGTAAACAGTTGTAAATTGTAACTAATAATAATAATAAATAATACCAATAATAATGATGATTATGATTATGATATTTTATTATTATTATTATATTATTATATAAAAATTGTCAGCACTTATTTTTAAAACTACATATTATTATTTAATATTATTACATATAATATTAACAAAAATAACGGTAATTATTATTATGGAAATAATATTAATAATAATGATGATAATAATACTAATAATAGTAATAATAATAATAATAATTATTATTATTATTATTATATGTGTCACAACTTTTGTCAACACTATTTTTAAAACTATTATGACAAATAATAACAATAATTATTATTATGGTGGTGGTAATAATAATAATAATAATAATAATTAATAATATTTTTAGTCTTACTATTATTATTATTATTATTATTATTATTATTATTATTAACTCCGCTTGGAATAGAAATTATTTTTAATGCTTATTTTTTAAAACAATTAACAATTATANAATAATTAATAATATTTTTAGTCTTACTATTATTATTATTATTATTATTATTATTATTATTATTATTATTAACTCCGCTTGGAATAGAAATTATTTTTAATGCTTATTTTTTAAAACAATTAACAATTATAATAATTATATATAGTTGTTATATTTAGAATAATGTGTATTATTATTATTATTATTATTATTATTATTATTAACTCAGTTTGTAATAAAACTTATTTTTAATGTTTATTATTTAAACAATTAATAATTATAATAATAACAATAATAACAGTAATGATTATTACAATAATAATAATTATAATTATTATTATTATTAGTTACTTTTTATACTACTGCTACTTGTTATTACTTGTAAAAACAAATAGTCAATACTATTTTTAAACATTATTAAATATAATAACAATAAAAATAATTTATTAACAATAAAATACTATTCTTATTATTTTTATAATACTTATTATAATAATTATTATTATTATAACCCTGTTTGCAATAAAACAATTATAAATTATAATAATAACAATAATAACAGTAATGATTATTATGACGACGAGGATGATGATGATAATAATAGGTATTTTAAATATTATTATTACTCAGTTTGTAAAAAACAAATGGCCAATATTATTTCACACAATTGATAAAGATAATAATAATTTAACATCAATAATTTATTACTTATTATTATTATTATTATTATTATTATTATTATTATTATCTCCGTTTGAAAAAAAAACACTTATTTTTAAACAATTATTAAATATGACAACACTGATAACACTAATGATTATTATGACGTCATTATGACGTCATTATGACGAAGTTATTATTGCAGTTGCATGTAAAGCTGTAATATCCCTTTAAAAAACGATTAACAAAAATGTCAGCGAGCAAGATGCATAAATGTGACTAAACACTGATAAAAAGAACAGACTGGGTGTATTATTATCTGAGACAACATAAAGATTTCAAACACAAAGCCCGATTACTAAACACATGTAAACTGCCTTTGACGAACAAAGGGCGTAATCGTTCTTTGGCTTGCTGATTTGCATTACTGTTGTCATTAGTCATTATGAGGTCATAAAAGACACGTGACAGAACAAGAATCGCATTTCTACCGCGTTCGGTAAGACAAAAGATAGAGGCCAGACACCTTAAATAGCACGTCACATTCTTCACAAAATGAAACAGCGCTAGTATTCAAGGGAGAGTCTCGCTTGCAAAATATCATCAAAACAAAGAGATTCAGAGAATCCCTCGCTAGCCCTCTTTGAGGAGAGAGAGAAATCTCACATCTCTGACAGCCTTTGTGAGGGCAGCCTGTCTGTTTGTCGAGCGCAGGGGGTTGGGGGAGGTGGGCTGATTTACGTCAGCCGGCACGTGTGCGCCGCTGCTGCTAGCATCTCTGAACTCGGCTTCAAAGGCATGTTTTGGCAGAAGCTTTCATACCGTTACACGCTGGCCCACTGCTGCTCTCCCGAGAGGAAAGACAGACAAGGAACGGGAGGAATAGAGAGAGACGGGCCGTAGCGCCTCATCTACGAGCAAGTTTGAAAGTGCTAGCGTCGTGAGTTGAAGTAAATACTCGTTTACTGCCGTTTGTTTGCAAAGAGCATACTTTCATCGTCGAACATCACGGGAATCAACGGTTCCGGTTCTTACTCGGCCTAATTCCATTAGCGACTCAATTAACGATTCTTTTAGTACTGGAAGAACAAGTATATGCTGCTGAATCGTCAGTGCCACTGATGAAGAAGTCATATTTTATCTTACTTCACAGCGTGATGCAATAAATATGGCGTGAAGTGTAAAACAATGTCCTAACAGGCTGAATGCAAAAACAACTATATAAAATGTGACTGGCATAATCCAGTTTACATTTAGTGAATCAAATTTTAGCGAATCCAAAACGTACAGCTACAGCATTGTGGTATGAGTCACAAAGTGAATGACTGTTCTGTTACTAAATAATAATATTTTATCTTAGTTAACAAATAAAATAAGACAACTTTGTATAATAAACAATGCCCGGATATGTCTTTTATACCGAGTCGGGATGTGCCGGAATAGTGAATCCGTATTCGGAAAGGCATGGAAAACAAATAATGTGTTCTACAAAGCCACTAAATGGACATGGTTAGCCCTACCTGGTCTCATGACGAAAACGTACCTCTGGGAACTTCCAAGACGCGAAATATGTACTGCCACCTTTCGTGACATATTCGACGTGAAATATCCACAGGATGGCGCTAAAAAGTGTTTTTTCCCCCAAAACAGATGAACGTACATATGGTACGTTTTATGTTACTTTGGTTTTTTACGCGTCATCACAATTCTGATTTGGAATGTCCGTTGAGTGGCGCTATTCACTTGTTAAATGATGACGTAATGCACGTCCAACGAATGCGGTTTCTGGAAGCCTCAACTTATTTCCCTTGAGCATAGGATCTCAACAGCAGTTTATGAGCACTGTTTATTCATATTAAACATTTAAGCTAAACGTTTTCTTATGGTGTACACTACAGTCTCCATAGTGTCACAAACACAAATAATATGTAAGTATTTTCATTGTCTGCCGATCTGGAATTTCGGTATTGAGTTAAAGGGGAGGATTATATTTTTTTGGTCATATTATATCCTATTGTGAGTGTATATTAGCACCCTTTGTTGTTTTCTCGTGGCATCTGATAGAGTGGACATGGAAGCAGTAACGTGTGACGTTAGACTTAACAAGCGAATAACTCCAATGCTCCGTGAAGTTTTAAAATAACGTATCATCTACACTACACATAAACCTACTTGATAGTATGAACAAAAACGAATGTGACGTAAAAACGAAATAAAAAAGCTTGCCGTTACATATCACTGCAGTTTCCAACAGAAATAAACAGTAGAGGCGGTAAAACAGCGAGCACTTGTAATTGTACACAGTTATGAAAATTGTTTGACAATTCAAGATTGAGGATGATTCTCACAAAACTATTTTCTGCAAGCTTTTTTTTTTTCAAGAAAAATAAAAACATTTTGTTTTTCATTTTAATAATATTTTAAAAGTGATGTATACAGTGCAACGACAAAATCTTTATTATTATTTGTTTAGTCCATTTTCTATACATATCAATAACTGCACTGCAAAAAATTATTTTCCTCCTTAGTATTTTTGTCTTGTTTTCTAGTATAAATATCTTAGAATTCCTGAATCAGGTTGAATTATTTGACAAGTAAAGTTACTTAAGATATTATGTCTTGTTTTCTGAAAGAAATATTAAAATTTTGTTAATTTTCGCTGAAAAAAAAAGCAAAAATATCTGCCAATGGGGTAAGAAAAATCAAAGGCCAAACAAGATTATTTTTCTTGCCCCACTGGCAGATATTTTTGCTTGTTTTAAGCAAAAACTAGCACAATTTGGATAATTTTACTTGTCCAGTAACTGTGTACTGATTTAAGAATTGTTATATTTATTCTAGAAAAAAAAAAAGACAAAAATACTAAGGAAGAAAATCATGCAGTGCCTGTAGTATGAAAAAAACAATCTTTGTATGAAAATCTATGAGAACACTTGGGGCGATTTTCAGTCTGAGTCTCACGATGAAAGAGCTGAAAGATGAGAGATCGAAAAACAAGCTAAACTGGCATGTTTGCGATTGCGTTTTTACATCACATTCGCTTTTGCCCATTTTATCGGGTAGGTTTAGGTGTAGTGCAGATGGTACGTTATTTTAAAACGTCACTGAGCATTAGAGTTGTAGCGCCACTCAATAGACATTTCAAGTCAGAACTGTGGTTACACATACAAAACCAACATAAAATGTTCCATATGTATGTTCATCTGTTCCGAAAACGAACACTCTTTTAGCCCCACTCAGTGGACATTTCACATCGAATACATCACGAAACGTACATGGCGGTAGGTATTTTGCGTTTTGGTACATTGGTACATACATATTGGCATCTTGCGAAAAAGTTTCCACAGGTACATTTAGTCTAAAACATGTATAGTTTTCTAATTCTCAATCTACATACCCACAGTTAATACAAAATGATACTTTGCTTAACTGCTCACCTTTTCTTTTAGATCTCAGTACTCAATACATTTTCCTGCACAGCTCTGTGAGAAAAGCGGCAGGTTTGCGTGGTTGGGCGGGTGTTTAAGGGGGTCACGTAGGAGTGATGGATTAAAATATCTGTAGCAAATGAACCTTGTGTGGACACAGCTGTCTTGGCCAGAATGAAAGTCATTGCTCAGAGGGCCGGCGACTGGGCAGCGCAGTGCCGAAAAGTCTAAATGAAACCAGCAATCCCTTTGGACCCGGCAAGTTGGCCTTTGGCCTCCTTTTCTTCTCTGACCACTCAACTGTTAATCATCATGCAAGTTCCTACAAGATGGAATAATGATGAAAGGGAAATTTAAAAACTGAGAGGTTTAGAGAATAGCAAAGGTGTTAGATGGGACACCTCAGTTATCTTGTATGAACATTTTGGAGATTTTATTGGGTTATTCACAAAGAATGAACTGCGCCTGCTGATAGAGCCTTTTTTTCTTTGCAAAAGCTGTCTTATGCACTCAATTTGCAGCTTAAATGCTATTTATTTAGTAAAAACAAAACAAAGCAAAAACAATAAATAAAACAAACAAGAAACAAAACCAAAAACAACACAAGACAACAAAAACAACAAAAAACTGTCAACAAGACAAAAAAAAAAAAAAAAAAATCAACAAAGC
>JAHKKF010519408.1:6681-24567 GCA_019740295.1 Labeo calbasu | reverse complement strand
TCTTCAAAACTCCAGCATATAGCTGGGTTGTTGGTTTTAAAGATTATTTGTTAAATGTAACAAATAACTGTATGTCTGATTGGTCCGGATGCTACAACATTATAATAAACCCAAACTCGCAACAACATGCACAGAGTTTGAGATGCTCCACACATGTAATTGATAACAGTTTGTGTAGCAGCATTTAATGTGTTTAATTGAATCGTAGTGTTTTTGAATTCTTAATAGCATTACCCTGCCAGAAATTTTGTTACCAGAACATCCTCAAAACTTCCCTGCGTTCTGAGAAGTCATGATGTGGAGTTCTTTAAAGGATTGGGGAATGTTATTGGGAGGATCTTCACAGAACATTCAGGACGTTCTCGGGATGTTTAGGGGACCATATTCTGACGTTCCCAGGACGTTCTAAAAATGTCCACGCTGGTGTCAAGGATGTCGGCTTGTAACGTTTCCAAGACGGTCGTGATGTGGAGTTCTTTGAAGGATCAGGGGATGTTATTTGGAGGACCTTCGAAAACATTCAGGACGTTCTCTGGACGTTTAGGGGACCATATTTTATTTGGAAAGTTGACGTTCTGAGACGGTCATGATGTGGAGTTCTTTAAAGGTTTGGGGGACATTATATGGAGGACCTTCACAGAATATTCAGGGAGTTCTTGGGACATTTAGGAGACCATATTTTATTTGGAAAGTTGACATTCCGAGACGGTCATGACGTGGAGTTCTTTAAAGGGTTGGGGGACGTTATTTAATAGACCTTCACAGAACATTCAGAATGTTCTGGGAACATTAAGGGTACCACTACTATATGACGTTCCCTATTGGTCTCTACCCTACATCCCCATAACGTTTGCAGGACCAACCTAAATTGGTCCTATTTAGGTCCTTCTATCACATTTACTGAATATTTTCAGAACCTTTAGTAACATATTACGGGAAACTATAGAGCAGGGGTGCCCAAACTCGGTCCTGGAGGGCCGGTGTTCTGCAGAGTTTAGATCAAACCCTAATTAAACACATCTGAACCAGCTAATCAAGCTCTTGCTAGGCATACTAGGCATACTAGAAACTTCCCGGCAGGGGGCAAGTTGAAGCTAAACTCTGAAGGACACTGGCCCTCCAGTACAGAGTTTGGGCACCCCTGCAAACTAGAATGCTTTATTATGGTTTTTAAATAGGTTTAATATGTGGAACGCGCCACTTCCTGTATTTTGCCGATTACTCGACAGGCAAAATGTAATTGAGGATTTTTTAAAAAACTGAATACTCCTAGAATCAAGGAATCGTTGCAGCCCTAAAACCTATACTATAATAGGTTTAAAGGTTAAATTCAGCCAAGGCTGACTGTACAATGAAGATCAAAATTAGAGAACAACCTACAGTTTTCTGAATTTCAAGGTCACTGCTTAGCCATATTTGAAGTTATCAGGAGTAGAAGAACCGTTTTTTAAGCATATTTCCTAACAGTTGTATTCTTAAGGAGAGTATGAAGAATTTAAATGAGATTTTTTTTAAAAGAACTCTAAGCAAAATTAGAGAACAATCACAGATACCTCCAAGTTATTGGCAATCTAGCTCTAATTGTAATCACTGCGTTTTCCACAAAATAATGTTTTTTTTGTTGTTGTTGTTGAAATTCTACATTTAAGTAGAATCAAGTACTTAAGTACTAATTCTTACTAATAGAATTACAGTACAGTTACTAACAGAAGTGTAATACAAATTTTAATTAAAATGTAAAATTATAAGTACTTCACACTCATACTGCTCTAGCTATCACCTACACATGCTGCCACCAATAGTTCATGCCCAGACTGTCATGTACATAGATTTTCTCTCCCAGGCATTAGAAAGCTGATCGATTTTCTCTTCCTCTGCCCCACCTGTCCATATCAGCCTGCTTGGGCTGTCCTCCATCTATGGCTCTCTTCGTTTTTAGTTTGCCACAGCCCCACATCCTCCCATCTCCACCTCACCACTAAACTTTTTTTGCCCAATCGATAGCGTCACCATGCATTTCTGCTTGATAGCATGGCATGTTTTTTTTTAATCAATGCTGTGATCGATACTTCATTTAGCAAGTAAGGTGGCGAGAGAGAGCACACGGCACTAGGGATTAACATAGGCACCCCTCTCAGCATTCCATCGGAGATGAGAGGAAATGAAGAAGGAGGAAAGAGTGCAAGAAGGATTGAGAGGGCGGGACTGAGTCGGGGGACGGTGAGACCTTGACGGTGCTAGAAAGCGCTGAGCGTACAGTCAGTGCAAGAGTGTATTACGGCAGTCCTTACGTGTGTGTACCAGCCGTGGGCCTATCTTTATTTCGCCAGCTAAATCGCATTGATTATTTCCCCTCCAACTTGGGGTGGCAGCAGCATGGGATCAGCAGGGACAGGAAGGGGATTTGATTTCATATGTCTGGGGCTCATTTAAATCATTGGAAACATGGACATGTCTATATAAATGCAAAGCACTGCTCCAAGAGGGATTTCTATGATAGAGTCAGACAAGGAAAGTGAACTACTGGGAAAGAACCCAGCGGGGATTTTTCTCCCATGTCGCCTTGCCCCTGTCCTGGTTCCTGCATTCTCCACCATCCCCCTGCTTGCTGTAACAAATTTCTCTGCGAGGTTGCTTTTTATGAAGGTGTTTCGTTAATCTTTGGTTGCTCCAAAAACAGTTTATCAGGGAGTTTCTTTAATTTCTACGTTTATATGTTTCCCTTCTAGTGCCCTGCGGAGGTAATATTACATCAGACAATGGCACTATCTTCTCCCCCGGTTACCCAGAGGATTACCCCACTTCTGCAGACTGCAGCTGGCTGATTACGGTGGCACGCGGCCTGGGCATCCATCTTAATTTCACCCTCCTGCAAGTCCACGGCCCCCAAGATTTCATCACAGTCTGGTGAGTTGTCAAACTTCCTATTGCGATTCTCCTTCTACACCTTGTCAGCTTCCCTTTCTCTCTCTGTCACTCTCTTTTCTGGGAGAGAACATATTTGTAGCACGCTCAGTCTGGTGATTAATTAATGAGCCTCTTTATTGAGTCGCTTAGGGCCTGTATGTACAGGTAGGACTTTGAACCCTGTCACAGTTTCACCCTAAAACATATGAAGCCAAAAGTTGCAGTCTAAGCACGTCTTCTCGAAACTCATTGCCTCTCTTGAGACTGCAACTTTCTGTTTGGATTAACCGGATAAGCACTGATCTTTCTGTACCTAGGGTTCCCTACTTTCATGTACTCTCTTACATGCAGGATTCATTCATTTCAAGTCAAACTAGAGGTACAGTGTAACCAGAACAGCAGAGAAAAGCTCCATCAAGACAGCTTGGCCTCACTTCAGTGAACCAGCACTCCCTTTAGCCAACCAGATGCTTTTCTGAATGCACAGAACAGGACGTAATCTGTAGCACAAGCTCAGGCGGCCACAAACAGATGGCTTTGAAGTTGAATGGTCATGGTTAAAACTGGGATTAGGTTGGCGCCAAGTTGTTCCCTCCCCATTAGAGGACTGTAAAGATGGAGGTAAGCCCCCAAGGCGATGTCCTTGTGGATGGTGGCTTCAGTTTTACAATGTCTTGACGCAGAAGCTAAGTCTGAACTGAGCATAAGAGAACATAGCGCACTCCCTAAGAGAGTATGAGAAGAGTCTTTGAAATCAGAGAGGTAATCAGTATGGCTAGAATAGTCTCTGAAATCAGTAAAGTAATCAATATGCAGAGAAACGCCTCTGAAATCAGCCGGGTGATCAATATGGGTGGGATCTGACTTACTGTGCATTTTTAGGCAACAAGGCTTGTGATGATCTCCTGTAGCCTTGAGTATGCAGTGTTAGAGGGTTTTATATGTTGAATTTTAATGTTGCATCCTAAACAGGGACGGGCCGCAGGAAACAGCTCGTAAACTTGGAGTCTTTACCGAGGGAGAGCCCAACAACCCACCAAGCAGCACATCTAATCAAGTTCTAATACGTTTCCGAAGCAATTCTGAGAAAGGCGGACTGTTCAAGATCAACTACCAAGGTAACTAGTCCAATTAGCATTCCCAAAACTCCAAATACAGTTGAGGTCAAAAGTTTACATCCCCCTTTCAGAATCATTAGAAATGTGAATTATTTGACCAAAATAAGAGGGATCATACAAAATTCATGTTATTGTTTATTTAGTACTGACCTGAATAAGATTTCACATAAAAGATGTTTACATGTAGTCCACAAGAGAAAATAATTGTTGAATTTATAAAAATGAACTGGCTCAAAAGTTTACATCCCCTTGTTTCTTAGTACTGTGTTGTTACCTGAATGATCCACAGCTGTGTTTTTTTTTTTTTTGTTTAGTGATAGTTGTTTATAAGTCCCTTGTTTGTCCGGAACGGTTAAACTGCCTGCTGTTCTTCAGAAAAATTCTTCAGGTCCGACAAATTCTTTGGTTTTCCAGCATTTTTGTGTTTTTGAACCCTTTCCAACAATGACTGTGTGATTTAGAAATCCAGCTTTTCACACTGAGGACAACTGAGGGACTCATATGAAACTATTACAGAATGTTCAAATGCTTATCGATGCTCCACAAGGAAAAAGCATGCATTAAGAGCCTGGGGGGATGGGGNGGGGGGGGGGGGGGGACTATTTGAATTTGAAGATCAGGGTAAATTTAACTTATTTTGTCTTCTGGGAAACATGTATCTATCCTCTGTAGCTTCTAAAGGGCCGTACTAAATGAAAAAATATAATATTTAGGCAAAATAAGAAAAATGTACACATCTCCAATCTGTTCAAAAGTTTTCACCCCCGACTAATAATTAATTCATGTTTTTTCCTTCTGGAGCATCAGTCAGCGTTTGAACGATCTGTAATAGTTGCATATGAGTCCCTCAGTTGTCCTCAGTGTGAAAAGCTGGATCTCAAAATCATACAGTCATTGTTGAAAAGGGTTCAAAAACACAAAAATGCTGGAAAACCAAAGAATTTGTGGGAACTGAAGGATTTTTCTGAAGAACAGCAGGCAGTTTAGGACAAACAAGGAATTTATGAACAACTATCACTAAACTAACAAAACACAGCTGTGGATCATTCAGGTAAGAACACAGTATTAAGAATCAAGAGGATGTAAACTTTTGAATCGGTTCAATTTTATAAATTCAACTATTTCTTTCTCTTGTGGACTATATGTAAACACCTCTTATGTGAAATATCTTATTCAGATCAGTACTAAATAAACAATAACATGCATTTTGTATTATCCCTCTTAATTTGGCAAAATAATTAACATTTTTAATTATTCTGAAAGGGAGATGTAATCTTTTGACCTCAACTGTACCAGTTGCTTGATTGAGGCAGGACTCTGTGGAAGTTTGTGATTGAACAAGCACTGCAGAGTTGCAGTTGAGACCAGCTCATTTTTAGCTATTCAGTCAAACCCTGAAACCACTGAACCTGTGAACTCTAAAATAGCAATAATTACACTGTGTCATGCAAAACTGTTATTTACCTTAAAGGAATAGTTCACCCAAAAATGTCTCATTACTCCAAACCTGTAAAACATTCGTTTATCTTCGTAATACAAATTAAGATATACTTGATGGAACCCTGCATAGACAGCAACACAACTACCATGCTCAAGGCCCAGAAAGGTAGCTTTATAAAAGTAAGGTTGAATCACTGATGTCACATGGACTATTTTTTCAATTTTCTTACTACTTCTCTGGGCCTTGAACGTGGTAGTTGCATTGCTGTCTATGCAGGGTCAAAAAGCTCTCGGATTTCTTCAAAAATATCTTACTTTGTGTTTCAAAGATGAACAAAGGTCTTTTCTTGTTTAAAAGGACATGAGAGTGAGTAATTAATGACAAAATTTAAATTTTTGGGTGAACTGTCTTTTTAACAATAGGTGCAACATTGCAAAATGACATCCAACTCCTTTCTCTTTGCCTCTCTGTCTTTCTTTCTTCTAGCCTATCGACTTCAGTTTTGCTTACCGCCTCCCATCATTCCTAACGCCGAAATTCTGATGGCCAGTAAAGAATTTAAGATAGGTGAGTTTGAATTGATTTTACATCATTTACAATCTGATTTGTATGCCTGCTTGTGTGCGTTCGTGTTGGTGGACTCGGCCTGGCCCAGTATAAGTGGAACATTTTGAGCAGAGACGCAGGCTGCCAGTTCATTTTCAGGCTTGAGCGCCTCTCATTAATAATGTTCCCAGAATAGCAGAGCCAGCCACACACACACCTCCCCCCCACCACTAACACCCCTCGAGAACTCACTTTGAGGAGAGAAAACCGCTCAGATGCCAGGGCTACCAGTCCCATAGGGCCGTGCTGATATGCTGACTCATTGCCAGAATTCAAAACAGAGGCTGATGTTGTTTTGTGCATGGTGGTAGAACATAGGTAGAGTTTACATTTTGTGCAAACACAAAATGGGGGGAACCAGACAGAAGCTGTATTATATAGTAAGTACGCATTTTATATTGCATATAAACTTTTTTTTGTGATACATTCATATAGTAGGAGAATTGAGAAAATTATTTCTTATAGGCTTAGTTCACCCAAAATTCTGTCATTGATTACTCACCCTCATGTCGTTCCAAACCCGTAAGACCTTCGTTCATTTTCGGAACACAAATTAAGATATTTTTGATGAAATCTGAAAGTTTTCTGACCCTGCAAAAACAGCAATGCAATTAAAACAATCAAGGCTCAGGAAGGTAGTAAGAAGTAGGGCTGCCCACTAATAGTCGACTAAACGTTAGTATTGTCATCTGAAAGATGTATGTAGTAGCAACTTTACATGGCTGCTCAATCTAATGTTAACCTAGAAAAATGGTTATTGAAGTGTGTGGAGTGTGGAAGCTGAACAGTAGCTCGCTTACTGCATGACAGATGGAGGCGCCCTTAAAATACTCCTTCATTTTTGGTCATACAGACAAAAGTAATAAATCTTTCGAATCTGTACAGACTCTACGTTTATTTGTGTGCACTCACAATAACAACGGAACGTTGTGCTTTTGTAAAATAATGAAAGCAAAAAGGATGCACTTTCTGGCATCTCTGTCTCTGGGAACTTGAGAGTGAAACTTTTTGAAACTGTGTATTCTTGCCTTACAAACATGAAAAATATATCTATAGAAATTTGTACATTTAATTGAACCAATTCAAATAGAAAAAAATATTCTCAGATTATGTAATCTGTATGAGACGCATCACTACTGCGAAGATGACGAGTCAGTGTCGCCAACTTCATCTCTTAAGCCGAAAACAAAGAAACCGCTAGTTTATCAATAAATTATTCAAACGTCAATGCACACATTCGTAATTATTATGTCTGCCGGTGCGCTGTGGCAAGCTTTTTTTGTGAGCTTGAGCTCTTATTGGGCTATGTGGGCAGTTAAAGGCTCATTATTATGATTTACATGGTTTATTAATGAACGTGCGACTAATAGTTGACTAATGCTTAAAATGAAGGGCTACTAAAATCTTTAATCAAGGGCAGCCCTAGTAAAATCATTGTTAAAATAGTCTGTAATATTGTAATTTGAAAACTGTAATTTTATCAAGCTACGAGAATTTTATGTGTGCAAAGAAAACAAAAATAACTACTTTATTTAACAATTTCTTCTTTGTGTGGTGCTGCTGACGTAGGAGCCAGTATTCTGACGTAGAAGGAAAGCGCATAGTTTATTGGATAGTTCATTGAAGCTGTTGGTTTCACCTTTAATTTAGTGCCCACAGAAAACACTTCCAAATAATAATGCAGTCATTACCTCACTGGTCCTTTAATGATGACTCACCAGCCTGTGTCGCTTCTGAAATGCATTGTTAAATCAATGCACTGCTTTCCTGCCATGAGGAAAAAAAATGCATTCATTGATATTAATTGTTCTAAATGGGTAGTTACGGGTCGGTGCAGGGTTGTTTGATCTCTCTGGAACGGAGCGTGTTTGTAAAACCTCCGTCGGGGTTAAAGCAGTCATGGTCTTTGGCACTAACCTGCACTGAATCACTGTTTTGATCACTGATTATCCACCACATCCAATTAATTCACTTAATTCAATGATTTAACAAAGGCCGCTGCGTTCGGATGGCCATGAACACATTTTCACAGCCACAAAAACACATTCCTGTATATGCATTTCAAAAGTCTCTTTTTTTTCTGCTTTAGCTTGTGTTCCATTATTTCAGTGGTGTTAAATGCTATATTATAAAACCACTAGGTGTTTTTGTTCCTGTTAGCTGAGTCACAGAGTGCCTAAGTGTTTGTGTAGCAACAGGGAGATTTACTTCTGAGATGCGAGCGGCCCTCAGGTAGCAGCCGATGGGTGTTATGAATGTAAACCACGCTGTGTGGCGCTTCCTTAATTACACTGCAATGCAGCGCCGGCACGTCGAGTCTCCCTTCGCCTCTTTCCTTCTCCCTTTTTTCTTTTATCGTCACTGTCAGCCATTAAGCGAGACAGTGAGGGGACATGGCCTCCATCAAGTCGTGAGTGAGGCAACAGCAGGAACAGCCAGATGCTGCTCCTGTTGTTCCGAGCTCCTCAGAAATCCCATGTTCTCCGTAATATTTCAGAAAGTGACATGCATTCGAAAGACAATTGATAAAGCAGTGATGAATATTTCATCTGTTCACTTCCTCTTTCCACAGGTGATATTGTGCGTTACAGATGTCTGCCAGGATATCATCTGAATGGGAACAGCATTCAAACCTGTCGCCTCGGGACTCATCTTGAGTTTGAAGGACCTCCACCTTCATGTGATAGTAAGCTAATATATTTTTTGGACTCTTGACACCAGCATGTGCAAGGTTTTGGTTCCCAGTATGCTCTTTCTCTTTAGTGTAAGACTCTTGGTCAACCAGGTTGATGGTAAAGACCAGTTTGGTTGGGTTTTTTCATGATTTTGGTCCACCAACTAAGCCACCACCTAACAAACCTCCAAACCTCTAAATGTCAAGTTTTCGTCCATACAGTAGAAGTCAATAAAGTCCAGCAATGTCCATTTAGGCTCCATTGTATGTTAAAAAACAAAAAACACTGAGAGCTTTTCCAAGTCTTTTTTATTTCATTTTTGGCTAAACTGTATTTCCCTTTCAGCAAACCATACTCACTGGGGTGAATTCACTAAACATTTGCATACACTAGTACTTTTAATATGAATGTGTGCGTCTTATCCACTAACCATAAGCATTTTAATGCATTCTTACTGACTTCCCCCTCTGCGTTTTACAAAAGGCCAGTCTTTCGGTTTATATGCTGTCAAATCCACCCCCACTGTGTTGCAATGCATGATGGGTCTATTGATCATGATGGTTGGTTCTGTGCTATATGAAGCTTCATTATTGCTATTGGCTTAGTGGTGGGATGAAATACCTCAGAGCCTGTCAAGCAAACCCCATGAGTATGCTAAACGCTCATCTACCTTTCCTCCAGCTGCTTTTATGTGATTTGATATGGCATTTCCCATAAACTCCCTCAGTTCCTCCTCATTATGTTTGTCTCCCTACTCTCAGCGTAGAAGAATTATCTATCTGAGCTCTCTATACTAGACTTCACAGGCATACAGTAGGTCTGACTGAAAGGCCTCTTTTGAATGTCCCCTTATGTCTATTGTAAAGTTAAAAAGCCTGAGACCACTAGTGAAAATGTGTCTATTTTAATACAGTTTTGCCATTAGAAATTATATATGAAGAGTTTCAATGCAAAAGCTTCTAAAAGCCATATTGAGATAACGATACTGAGTGAATGCTCTCCACACATAGTGTATGTTCATCAAGTGCTTTCACTTCAAATGTGCCAAATCCCAGCCTCAACCTATTCAGAAGTACCAGTACTTATACAGTAGCCAGAAAGAAGTGCTAATTTTAAAGAAAAATGTCCGACGTACTTAGAGGCTTTTGCATCTGAACTCCTCAAATAGTATGAAATCCTACAGTGTGGTCCTCATTATATATCAAAACATACATATTCTATCACATCCTGTGTTTGGCCTCATCCATAATGTAAATAAAAAGCAATTGGGCTGTTTGTTTACAGGAAGCAATTTGTGACAGCAGTACAGCTGTTTAGGTGGAAACTGATTAAGGCCTATAGGAAAAAGAAACAAAAATAGACAAGCTTTATCATTTCCAGCATAAGCATATGTTAGAGAAAACAGGCAGAGGAGGGAGGACACATAATTTGATTTTTTTTATACATATATTTTGCATAGTATAGCAGGCACAAATATGTACCTCCTCAACCTTCATGCTGGAGTGCCCTCTCTGAAGCTTTGTAATTCATCCTAACGTTAATTAGGTGTCGACAGTTAATTGCTTCGGCTATATGAAAAGCCCCTTATACTGAGGGCCAACATAGCCAGCTGACACCCGCTCCATTTGGTCAGGGTGCTGCCTCTGGCTGTCAGTCACATTAAGTATGCCTGCCTCGTCAAACACCAGGGAGGGAAAGAGACAGGAAAGACTGAGGGACTGGTGGAATGAGAGACAGGAGGATAAAGGAGGAGGAGGAAGAAAGCGATCTTATAATTTATATCAGTCATTTGTTGAGAGAAACATATCAGTTCTGATAGGATCAACAGGGAAGACAATGAAAAATTTGAATAATTAAATGTGACCAACTATGTAATTAAGTAAATTTTGGCTACTAAAACAAATAAGCTTAAAATTCATGGTACACATTGTTGAATGAGTTTACAATGTTTACTTTTTTTATTCTTTATAAAATAGGCCCAGTAGCAAAAATAAAAGAGATCACTTTGGGAAATAACAACAAGTAATAGGGGTCGACCGATTTGTGTTTTTCAGGGCAGATGCCAATACTGATTATTACGGATCAAGTAGACTGATAACCGATATTTTGAACCGATATATATGTCTGGTGGAAAAGTTTTTCCATTTTTCTTGAAAGGACAGAGAAGATATGAGAGGAAGTAAGTTTCAGAGAAAGGGGGGACAGGGAAAGGTCCACAAGGCGGAATTCGAACTCGGGACTCCCGAAGCGCAACTGTGCCATATGACATCACACTGCACACAAGGCATTGTTGCCGACGGAAAAATGAAAATTAATGTCAAAATTAAGCATAACAAGGGCTCTGACAAAATCTTTGTTTAAATGCTTTAAAATGGTTTTATCAGCAAACTGGTTTTGAAAATGACGGATGACTATAAAAATGTTTAATATCGGTGCCGATAATCGGTCGACCCCTAACAAGTAGTAATAAGTAGTGTTGTCATGATACCAAAATTTTGACTTCGATACGAAACCAGACTAAAATATCTCGATACTACTACTGAACAGATACTATGACAAAAACAGAACAATAAGAAAATGTTTATCTTTGTTATTAATAATAAGAACATAGATGCAAGCAACAAACTAAAGGACAAATACAATAAAACAAAAAAGACAAATAAAATGAATAAGGCCCTTTGAAAACCATTATATTTCTTCCCAAATTACATATTATTTTTTTTCCAAATTCTGTTTTTTCTGTAATTTTTTTTCTGGATTCTGTTTTTTTCCGTAAAATTTTTTTTAGACTCTATTTAGTTACATTGAAAAATATTATGCAGAAAGCATGTCTAATTAAATTAAATCATGAAACTTACACATTTTAACACAATTTAGTTGCATATTTAAGGCACCATAAAATACAGTTCATTATTTTTCTCAAGTTTATTTGTGTTTTTATCAAATTCTGTGCGTCTGTTTTTCTTTAATTTTCTAGATTCCATTTTAATAGTTTCATGAAATTTAAATAATCAAAAGCATGTCTAGTTATTTTAGAAAGATTAATCAGATTTAAAAAATAATTAATATATTATATTAGTTAATTCCTAACACTGTATCTACAATTTTCTGGTAAATAAATTGTGGTAAATAATTTTTCTGGTGAATGTTCCTTAAATATTGTTTTAATATTATTTATATTTGTAGTAGTATCACTATCATTATATTAAGCAGTATTTCTGTCAAGTTAAACCGAACTTTTATTTTGACGGGTTACTGTGAAGACCTTTACGTTTCTGTTTGTATAAGATATGACACTTTTTTTTTCAAAAGGCAGCAGAGGCTAAAAACACCGCTGAGCATCACATGCTCATCAGTATGTGTGTAGTAAACAAAACCGTGCGTCTGCTCCATTCATTTATATAGAGACGCGCAGAAAATGCGGGATTCATATTTGATCAGCCAAATTGCGTGATATGCCACGTTATACAGTAAATTCCATTGTTATGACTGGATCCCGCGATTCCATCCGCTTTTTTACTCAGGAATTACAGCTCTTATCAAAACACATTCTCAAAGTACCAGTACTAGTAAAATGCAGAATCGTACTGTTTTTAAAAGCAGGGTATCGCGATACCTTTTAGTACCGGTATATCATTTAACACTAGTAGTAAGATTGCCTGAACCTTTATGATTTTACATCTCAATATTGTTTTCATCTTCAGTGGTGATGGGTAACTCTTCCCTTATTTATTGAATATAGTTTGCGTTTTTCAGAAGATATATAACAGACATCATAATTGGTGGTACTGAATTACCATATGTTACCGTTCATATTAGACAAAGTTGACTTGTAAACAACAGCATCTAATTATCTAATCAAAAATGCGTTGAAAATTCCTGTTGCGTGAGAACTGTAAATATGTTTTAATAAAGCACTAGAAAAGGACATCAAATGTCATGCAGTTTAAAAGCAGCTTATTATTTGTGTTCTTCAAAATCTGCCCTTTTAATTCCAACAATGCATTTTGTTCAGGAAAGGGAAAGGAAATTATATGTTGCCACATGGCTACACTGTGCCATAAAGGGGCAAAAGCAAGGACAAAATATTTTTAACCTTTCATAGTCTTTCCTGTTGTTTACGTTACAGTTTGATAAATTCTTTCATCTGGTAGGATCTAGACAATTTGTTCAAATGCCAACATATGCTTTCATCTTCAAAAAGCATTTAAAAAAATCAGACTAATGCATGTTCACGTACAGTAAGAATAAAAAAGGTTTGTGCATAATTTCTTTTATGGCAATTAATGTAATAACTGATGATAATTTTGATATTTGACTTAAGGACAGTTTTGTTTTCAGTTATCCTGAAGAACAAGTGAAAGTGTGAGCAAGCATACGGAGGGAAAAACTGAGGGATTGAAAGAGTAGAGAGGAAGGACAGTGATGGGTAGAGGGAACGCAAAGCTCATTGAGATGCAGAGGATATCCAGGCTGCAGGTGCACCCAGCTATTAAATCACAGCTTCTCCCCATCTCTCTCTCTCTCCCTCTCTCTCTTTCTGTACCTGACATCTGATCTGTCACATCCTCTTGTTGAATACATCATACTATGTCTTGCTTTCCATCAAATATCTCTCCTTACTTTCAACCTTCCTCTAATACAAGAAATCCCATCCAGAACTTTCTGTCTTCTACAGACATAATCAGGCATACACATGAACATAATGGCCTTGTGCAAGTCTCTTCATAAGAAACCCTGTGCTCAACATTTTGACAAGTGCTTGATGAGCCCAAGATGCTTTTTTTAAAAAAAAAGGTATATACCTAAAATAAATATTACGGTGGTCCAGGAAAATGTTTTAAAGCTGTCTAGTCAAAGCTAATCATAAAGTCAGTCCCATTTAAAAACACTTATGCTGCGTTGCTTTATGTCTGCGTTTTTTCTTTCCGTGTTCCCCTCTCTTTCTCGTTTTTTGTATCTCTCATTCTCGGAGAGAGAAAAAAGATCTGTGAATGCTGAGAGTGCATCACATGCCATTATGCAAATGAAGGGAAGGAGAGTCTCAGACGTAACTTCTTTTCTATAAGCGTACGCACACACACTCTCGACTTTCAGTGTTTATACTTAAATAAAACATGCTTTTTATCAGTGATGCACAGCATGTCATGCACACATGCATGTTGATTTTGTTATTCCACCCTTCTGTCACCATGGTGATATTAAAAAAAATCTGTTTTCCCCTTCCTGTTGGCATTTAAGTGTTGTTTTCTTTCATTTGTTTTATTTATAGCACTGATATTGTTCAATAATTTAGAATTATTTGCAGTGTTTTCCTCTTATTCAAAACTCTCTGAATTTGTTAAATATTAATGTTTATGTATTATGCATGATACTGTATATTTTTCATAGATTTGTATTATATATGTCACTGAATGCATGGGAAAACATGAAAATGTTATACATGCACACAGTGACACATACGTTTTTAAAATTGCTTTATCTTCTGTGCCTTTCATCTTCTGAATTCTAACAAATGGAAAAAGTACCTCCACATCTCTTACTCTTTCTGAAATCCAGCTCTTCCTCATTATTAGACAGCCAGTGCTTATGTAATAAATGAGTGTATGTTTATGTTTTCAGCTTTAGATGTTTCAAAACATTACTCATTCAAGCTATTTTCAGTGATTTAATATATCCCTATTAATTATAAAGTCCACAAGCAACTAGACATGTAATTGGACAAAATAGTCCTCAACTGACCCCTACGACGCTAATCCTACCTTAGCGACTGTCCTGTTTCATGCTTTTGATCTTTTTTAATATCTGAGTCTGTGGAGAATTTGTATGTTTGAATTGTTTTAAACATTATTTTACATAAATTATCCAAAAAATATTGTAAAATGTTGTGCAGTAATAGTCACAAAGATACCCAGAGAGGATACACACGGTATTATTTTCACATTTTTCAAATATTTACAGAAATCTCAAGTTCATGTTGTGAAAGAAATTGTTTAAAATGAACACACAGAACACTGGCAACATTTTAGCTTAATGCTACCAACATAACATGAATTAATTTATGTGTTGAATGTAGGGGTCGACCGATACGTATATTTCAGGGCTGACACTGATTATTATAGATCATGTAGACGGATAATCAATATTTTGAACCAATATATATGTCTATATGTCAAAATTAGGAATAACAAGGGCTGTGACAAAAACTTTCGTTAAATGCTTTTAAATTATTTTATCAGCAAGTCAGTTTTTGAAAATGACAATTAAAAGACAAATGACAAATAAATCACAAAAAAAAATTCAGAATTGCAAGATACAAATTTGCATTTGCGAGGGTAAAAAAAAAGTCCAAATTGCAAGCTTATTTCCCACTATTCTGACTTTATAACTCTCAAATGCAAGTTTATATCATGCAACTGTTAGAAAAAAAAGTTAGAATTGCGAGATATAAACTCGCAATTGCAAAAAAGTCAAATTTGCGAGACACAAATTTGCATTTATGAAAAAAAAGTCAGATTTATGAGTTTGTATCCCGCTATTCTGACTTTATAACTTGCAATTGCAAGTTTATATCTTGCAATTCTGTGAGAAAAGTCAGAATTGCAAGTTGTAAGCTCGCAATTGCAAGAACTATATTGCAAGAGATATAATCTCACAATTCTGAGAACATATCAGTCTTTTTTTCTCTCAGAATTGGACTTTATAACTCGCAATTGCAAGTTTATATCTCATAATTCTGGAAAAAAAAGTCAGTCAGAACTGCGAGATATAAACTCGCAATTACGAGAAAAAA
Organism: Labeo calbasu; assembly: GCA_019740295.1. Lineage (NCBI taxonomy): Eukaryota > Metazoa > Chordata > Actinopteri > Cypriniformes > Cyprinidae > Labeo > Labeo calbasu. The sequence continues at coordinate 9,027 of JAHKKF010519408.1, read as the reverse complement.
AATCATAATTGCTAGATACAAATTTGCATTTGCGAGGGAAAAAAAAGTCAGAATTGCAAGCTTATATCGCACTTTTCTGACTTTATAACTCTCAGTTGCAAGTTTATATCATGCAGTTGTGAGAAAAAAGTCAGAATTGCGAGATATAAACTCTCAATTGTGAGTCAAATTTGCGAGATTCAGATTTGCATTTATGAGAAAAAAGTCAGAATTACGAGTTTATATCCTGCTATTCTGACTTTATATCAAGTTTATATCATGCGGTTTTGAGAAAAAAAGTCAGAATTGCAAGATATGAACTTGCAATGGTGAGAAAAATCAGAATTGTGAGCTATAAATTTGCATTTGCAAGAAAAAAAAGTCAGAATTGCAGGTTTATATGCCACTATTCTGACTTGCAATTGCAAGTTTATATCAGGCAATTTTGAGTAAAAAGTCAGAACTGTGAAATATAAGTATAAATAATATTACAAATAAATTATTTAAATTATTTAAAATTAAATAATTTAATATTTAGTATTTAAAATAGTATTTAGTGTTTCAATACATTTAAGGTCATTAAACTCAAGTACATTAAACTCAATTTCCAGCAAAAATGAATAAATAAATATTTTTTTGTTGATATCTATTATTTGCAGTATTTTCCTCTTATTCAAAATTCTCTTAATATATGTTAAATATTAATGTTTATGTATTATGCATGATATGATTTTCATATATGTCACTGAATGCATGTGAAAACTCACATGAAAATGTTATACATGCACACAGTGACACATACATTTTTAAAATCGCTTTATCTTCTGTGCCTTTCATCTTCTGAGTTCTAACAAATGGAAAAAGTACCTCCACATCTCTTACTCTTTTTCAAATCCAGCTCTTCCTCATTATTAGACAGCCAGTGCTTATGTAATAAATGAGTGTATGTTTATGTTTTCAGCTTTAGATGCTTCAAAACATTACTCATTCAAGTTATTTCAGTGATTTAATATATCCCTATTAATTATAAAGTCCACAAGCAACTAGACATGTAATTGGACAAAATAGTCCTCAACTGACCCTTAGCCAAATGTTTTTGGCTAATCCTACCTTAGCAATTGTTCTGATTTATAATCAGACAAGCTTTTGATCTTTTTTTTAATGCCTGAGTCTGTGGAGCTTGAATCTGAATCTGTATGTTTGAATTGTTTTCAACATTATTTTACATAAATTATCTAAAAATATTGTAAAATGTTGTGCACTAATAGTCACAAAGGTATCCAGAGAGGATACACATCGTATTATTTTCACATCTTTCAAATATTTATAAAAATCTCAAGTTTATGTTGTGAAAGAAATTGTGTAAAATGAACACACAGAACACTGGCAACATTTTAGCTTAATTTTACCAACATAACATTAATCAATTTATGTATTGAGTCATGGGGTCGACCGATACATGTTTTTCAGGGCTCATACCGATTATTATAGATCATGTCTATATGTCAAAATTAAGAATAACAAGGGCCCTAACAAAAACTTTTCTTGAAATGCTTTTAAATTATTTTATTAGCAAGTCAGTTTTGAAAATGGCCGATAACCATAACTTAATATCGGTGCCGATAATCGTTTTTTCCCTAATTGTATCATATTAATTGCACTGCTTGAAGAGACCCTAATCTTATTGGACATTTCGCCTGAGCTAGCAACAGTTATCAAGGGGGCGGAGCTTAAATGTTCAATTATGTGAAAACTGTATGTGGCGAACAAAACACAAGCCTACATCGAATTTGCGTGTGACAGTTATCCCCTTTTTTGACATCATAAAAAATGAATGCTGTATGTTGGCATTTTCTGAATGTATACTCCTATGGGGACCATATTTGCAATTCATTGTCATGAAGGGTGACATTTTAAGTTGAAAATCCCTTTTTAGATGCCAGCCCATCGTGTACAGTAGATAATCTTCAGCTGCCATTGTTAGAGGAGCAGTTTTGACATGCCTTCTCCTCTTCTGTCAGAATCTGCCACCAAAACTGTTGTTTACATTCAGCCTTTGACAGTCCATTTCAAAGTGGATTAGGGGATAAGGGCGACCTGAGCGAGTTAATTTCCGTTTGCCCGCCATAGTGAAAGGCCTGGGATGATGAGGATTTTGTCTGAGATTCTGTCTAGAGGGTCATGCTCTCCCCTATTTTGTTGGGGCAGAATGGAATTAGGGCTGGGCAGTGTGATAGTAGAAATGCATCAGCTGGCAGAGATTCTGCTTTAGCACAATGTATCTGTGCTGCATATCAGCTATTTTGCAATGTTTTAGTCTGCTCTTTATCTATCTATCTATCTATCTATCTATCTATCTATCTATCT
>JAHKKF010519405.1:0-30950 GCA_019740295.1 Labeo calbasu | reverse complement strand
CCAGCATTTACGTTGCGTCTCGTCTCGTTTTCGTCACGTGATAAAGGTTCGTTGACGACGATATTTCGTCATAATTTTCGTTGACGAAAGCAACACTACTTGGCATGACCCATCTGTTAAAAAGAGGAGTATAATGTTGCACAACGAGATGAACTAATGAACTGGTGATTTAATTGCATTTATCAGGTCGTGTACATGTAACTTTCATGAAATCTGATTGACTGTCTGGTTTAATGTGTCCCCTGTCAAAGGCAGTGGGGAGGGGCGTCCCTGAAAATAGGCCTGCTCCCATCCATTCCAATATTTCGCCATTATGAGAAGGACAAGTGGAGATGAGTGATGCTGAGATGATGGGACAGACTGGGACTGCAGGCCTGTTACCGTAGTTACACAACCAGCTGAGGCTGCTCTACGTTCCCTAGGCAAAGCACTCCGTCAGCATCAACACTGACGGACACGAGGAGCCAGCACTGAACCAGCATTAGCTCAGATACCAGCCCTGGATTAATGATCGTGCTCCCACAGGACTTGGGCCGTTCCAGCTCCATGCAATTATCCTCTTTGTGGAACAGGATCGGTGTACATGTCACTGTGAGTCATGCTGTGTCTGCTATATTAGCAAGGGTGCAATAGGAATCTGTTGGCCAGGCCTTTGTGTTGAATGTTGATAAGGTAGAAAGTCAACCCTAATGAGGATTCAAGGTGATTTCTGCGTTTATGCCTCAAGTAGCATGTTTTCAGTCTTCTTTATGCTTTGGGATGCTGATGGCGTACTAAAATAAAAAAATAAAAAATCCGAGCAGAGCAATGGCCTTACAAAGAGAAACATATGAACCTGAAAACAAGCTGCAGTTAAAAGCCAAAAAATGGAAGAGGGACTAAAAATAGTCACTTTTGTCCCAGACATGAGGCACTTGAGGTGCAGACTGCCAAGTCATGCTGTGGTAGAGAGCCTCCTTTTGCAGTTAAAGGGGGAGTAGCAGACATCCTATTCAGAACAGAATCGATTGCATAACGTCATAAACCAGTGCTGTACTATGAGTACCAACAAGAGTGTCTGCAATATGGTTATAAAATCACACAAACATGATAGATGTATTACACAATTTTCTGATTTTACAGAAATATTGTTAAAGGAGACATATTATGCTCCTTTTTACAATATGTAATATAAGTCTCAGGTGTCCCCAGAATGTGTCTGTGAAGTCTACACTAAAAATGCCCCACAGATCATTTATTATTTCATTTCGAAAATGCCTAATTTGACTGGATGCAGAAACACGCTGTTTTTGTGCATGTTTCTTTAAATGCAAATTAGCTGCTGCTCCCCGCCCCCTTTTCCAGAATAGAACTGTGCCTTTACAGCTCATATCTCAGATACTCTGCCAAAAAACATCTGTTTGTTTCTGATTATCATTACTATCACATTGAAATCATGCATTTTAAAGCCATATCATTTTAAACTTCTGATATACGTCTTTTTGAGCAGACGCATTTGAAGCATGTGTGGAGAAAGTGGCTGTCACACAGCATGTGAGTGCTAAACTAACTTCTCTTTCATGTCTTATTGCACTTAAACTGTCAAATACACAAAAGTATATGTTAAAATATGTTATAAAAGTATGAGTTACATAAACAGTCAGTTATGTCTGTGAAGGTAAACAGCTGGGAAAGAAATCGCATATATATATTCAAATATAAATCAACCGCTTACTTGTCTTCTCAGAGGCAGGGACTCTAAATAGTGTTTTGTGCTCGTCAGTGCAGCCAAAGATAGAATAGTTAACATGCTTTGCTTGAACTTTTGCCATGGCATTAGAACTGGCACACCGCTTCAGATTCAAACGTGCCGCTGGGTACCACTGGGTTGTACTGAATTTTTTTTTTTTTTACATTTTCTGGGTTGGTAGATGCACCGAGGACCTGATTATAGCACTTAATTCGCTAATTTAATTAGCTAAATTATGTTAGCTAAGTACCAACTATTCAGTTGACACAAGCTCTTTTTTCAGTATTTCAATAACAACCAGACATCAGTAACAACCAGATGGTGCTATTTTTGTAGACTACATATCTAATATTTATTATTAAATATAAATTATATTTAATCTAGTGATTAGAAATTGCTAATATGGTTTTTAGATTTTGTAACAAGCGACAAGTTTTTCTCAATCACCCTTTCCACAGATCTCAGATCTGCAGCATATATTTTGCAATAAAAGTTAATGGAGAAAACCCATGTAAAATCTATTACAGCAGCATATTAAAAATATCCTGTGTACATGTATTTAATTGCATGTTATACTGCACAATGAAAATAATTAAATAATGCAATTTCTAACCCAGATGAATAGACCAATTTAGTGTTTGCAAACAGTGATTTTTTTTTGTTGGTGGAGCCTAACTGGTAGCAGAAAATTACAGTTTTCAAATGGCAGTCTATGGAAATCAAAATAAAATAAAAGAACAAAAAAGGTCAATTTAAATTTATATTTCAAAATTCTGATCAGAAAAATCAACTCGTTATTCTCATTTAAGTTTGTATCCCACACGTCTTGCTTTCTTTCCCTCAGAATGAACAAACTGTATTGTTGAGTTAAATTGAGCTATAAAGTCTGAAATACGAGATATAAACTTACATTTTACAAGTTGTCACAATTTTGCATTGTGAGATAACATAAGTAAATGTAAAATGTTATAGGTTTGTATAATGTGTTATAGGATCTAATATAATATGTTGCCTATAAACTGCATAGACTCTTAAAAATAAAGGTGCTTCACGATGCCATAGAAGAACCTTTTTTGTCTAAATGGTTCCATAAAGAACCTTTAACATCTGAAGAACCTTCCTGTTTTACAAAAGGTTCTTTGTGGTGAAAAAGGTTTCGTCAGATTATAAAAAGGTATAAGAGAGATGGTTCTTTGATGAACCTTAGACTGAATGGTTCTTTGAGGAACCAAAACTGGTTCTTCTATGGCACTGCTGTGAAGAACCTTTTCAAGCACCTTTATTTTTAAGAGTGTATGTGAATAGTATGTAGACCTATTGTTTAAATCAAATATATGTAAAAGTAGAGTAATCATAGCAGGTTTCATCCATTAGTCTGTGCATCTAAACATCTGCGTTTAGCTTCAAATGGCGTTTTTGACGACCGTTTATAAATACAAGGAAATAAAAAGTACAAAAATACATTTTATATCTCATTCCATGGATCCAAATTGGTATATCCCCTTGATGTCTGCAACATGTAACTGTTTGAAATAATATGACAGCAGAGTAGGACAAGAGCATAATTTATAATAATGAGAGTAATTTGCCAAAATTAAATTATTTCTTCAGTTTATCAGATGTAATTTTATGGTATTAAAAAAGACATTAATGAAAATATATACGATAATGGACTGCAAGTGTAATATTATTATCTCTCCAAGTAGCTGCACAGCCTGTAACAGCCAGCATAGTTATTGATTAATCATCTTTACTGTACTTTGTTCTTTAGAAAGCCTCCAAGCGCTTGTCAACAGACAGCTTACAATTTCCATAAATCTTTATTACTTTGTCAATGAACAAGCTTTATTATCTCACACAACCTTTTCAGGAAAAAGTGTGTCAGGTAAATTTATTCCTTGCTTGCTACCTGGCTGTAATTTGTTATCAATACTGACAACTTATGGTTAATAAGTATTTCTCACTGAAATTTCAGTTCCAGCAATGATCTGATAAGAAGTGACTACAGAAAGACTGCTTTTGCTATATGCTAACTGTCATATACTACAGCCTTATCATACTGAGAGTGCAAGTCTTTACAGTAACAACAAATAAATGGCCATTTCTCTCTCTTAATGGAGGTAGAAATGTAATCTCATATGGATCTTTGACCGAAGCTATTAAAAGTATCCGTCACATCTGCTTCTGTCAGCATCCACATACGTGCTCACTGCTGCGCACATACTGTATACACATACCTTGCTGTTGTTGAGAGTGCATCCTGCTGTATTGATGTCTAAGCATTCTGTCAAGCACAAGCCCAATATCATACTGTAAAGGTCAATGTTTCTGCATATTCTCTTTCACATACAAAACAAAAACTTTTATATTATTAACGTAGGATAAAGAGAAATAGAAAAGGAAGGCCTCAGAAACCAAAGTTCATCTACCTACAGCTATTTCACAGTCTTTATGTGACCTTTGCTAAAATACTTTGTTTCTAGATGTTTTACCAAAGACTAACTTCACAAAAAGCACCATTGTTAAACAATAACTGATTGTAGCATATTTACTCAGTAGCGTAGACACTATTAGCGCTCTTATGCATACCACGTGTTTAAACTGTGAAACTGTGCCCCAGCAAACAATAAACACATTTGAGAATAAATAGTGGTGATGGCTGTAACCCAAAAGGGAAGGATGATGTTCACTTAACCGAACCTAGAGTTCACTCCGGAGAGTTTTTGGCAGAAGACAGCACCGTTTGAGGCGGCTGGCAAGGCGGAAAAAATCTTAGGGGAAATTCTTAGATCTGAGATGTTGCCAACCATGATCAGGCGTATGTCCTAGACAAACAAGCATAAAAGCAACCCAAAATACCTTGGAATATCAATGAGTTTTTCTCATGAAACCAACCTGAACAGGATGTGTAACTAGAGGAAAGAAATAAAATGTGCTTCTGCCACTGTATGTTGCAGCAGATAGAGATAAGAAAAACACAAATAAACAACCACAAACAGCATCTACTTTACATTAGATACATAAGATTACACCCTAATGCAAATGGAAAACAGCAAATTGTAAAAACGAAAGTCAACAGGCTGTTCCTGATGTTGCATTGTAGTACACAATATAACCAACATATCTGCATCAAACAAAAATAAGAAAAAAACTAAATAAGTACCCTAATAAATGCACTAATGTTTAAACATTTGAGGTTAAAAACACTAAAACACTTTTAAATGACAAAACATGGCAACACTTTGCAATAAGGTTCATTAGTTAACTACATTAAGTCCTAGATAGTTATTTTACCACTGTTTTGAGTTACAAATTATGTAGGAAAAGTAATAGATTAATTTATGACAAAAGTGCACCTCAAAAATCTACATCATAACGGGAGTTCTGACCTTTGTCAGAAAAGACTTTCTTCGTTCGAAATCATAACAAACTACATATCACTTGCAAACTTAAAATCTCAAAATTCATCCTTTGAAAGCCATTTTAAAATCAGACATTGCATTACCATGGAAAATGTAGATCAAAATAATATTACAAAATATTTTCGTTCATGAATTATAAAAAATTACGTTTGGAAAGTGCAGTTTCACGTCTGTGTTCCAAAATGGGAGTGACGGTTAAAGGGTTAATCTTAGTTGATGTTAATTTCAGAATTTACTAACGCATTATTAAAATCACAAGTTAACATTAGTTAATGAACTGTGAACTAACATGAACAAAAAATGAACTAAAATTAACAAAGATTAATAAACAGTGTAATAAATGTATTGTTCACTGTTCGTTCATGTTAGATAATACATTAAATAATGTTAACAAATGATACCTTATTGTAAAGTGTTACCAAAACACATCAAAGGTGCATATTTATTTGCTTAAAATAAATACAGTAAAAACTGTAATATTGTGAAATACAGTATTATCAAAATAACTGTTTCCTATTTAAAATATATTTTAAAATGTAATTTGTTTCAGTTAATTGTAAGCATTTTAAGTTTCACACTTGTAGCCAATCAGGAGTAAGGGGCGTGTCTAGCAAGGATAGAGAGAAGAGAACGCTCAAATTGAGTGCACAGGACGGATATTAGCAGATCGACTATAGATAGAGAGAAATGGAAGATAAAAGAAGGAAAATATTGGAGGAACAAAACATTAAAAAGAAGGCAAGAAGTAGGACACACGTAAATACCAGAGCTGCTTTCCAACGGTGGACGGCCTGGAATTGGACGAGGTTGCGCTGTTTCTTTTTAATAGGTGAGTAACGTTGATTTTGCATTGTTTTACACAACTTATCTGTGTTGGCTTTTGTTTAAATATCCTTGTCATGTTCGCTTGTTTCCTCGATCGTCGTTATGCTAGGGTTGTGTACGTACGTGTGGGGCGGAGATATCAAAACCGGTTGGGCGTGTTTGTTTTGGTCCTTTCAACATCAACATTGTTTGGCAAAAATCTTTAAGGTGAGTAAATTGACAGTTATGGGAAAACTTCTCATTCAAAAACACATACCTTCTTTTTTGCCATCCATCCCGTCCAGAAGAGGGCGGTATTCTGTCTTCCCAACGGTCTCGCCCACTTTATCATCGTAGGTCTGTGCCTCCAACCCAGCCACAAAATCCCTCTTCAGCAGGCTGTCCTGGGTCGCCTTAGGTGCCCCATCTGTGAAGGCATCACGTAAACTGAAGTCCATCCTCCTGTAGAAAAAACAAAGCAAGGGCGATCAGTGAAACCAAATCGGGCCTGAACCCAATTAAAGAGTAACGCAGATGAAAGGGCATTTACATAGTCTCTATATATCTTGCCTTAGATAATCCTGCGCTAAAAACTGAATGGCCTATTTCTGACTACATCTAATATTCTTAAAGGGATAGTTCATCTAAAAATTTTAATTCTGTCATTAATCACTCACCCTCATGTCATTTAAAACCCATAAGACCTTCGTTCATCTTCAGAACAGAAATTAAGATATTTTTAATGAAATCCGAGAGCTTTCTGATCCTGCATAGACAGCAACGCAACTGACACGTTTAAGGTCCAGAAAGGTTGTAAGGACATGGTTAAAATAGTCCATGTGACATCAGTGGTATTCAGTATTCTTGTAGCTTCATAAAATTAAGGTTGAACAACTAATTATGTCCTTACTACCTTTCTGGGCCTTTGATCAAAAACACCTAAATTTGTGTTCTGAAGATAAACAAAGGTCTTAGAGGTTTGGAAGACATGAGGGTGATTAATTAATGACAGAGTTTTCATTTTTGGCTGAACTATCCCTTCAGGGTTAATAGATAATAATTCATATCTCAAATCAATGACCAATTTTTGGTGCACTCAGAGGGGTCAAACACTGTAAGTCTTCTCGTATGAAGGCTTACAACACATAAACATGGCCAGATGTTCAGACCTAGACAAATCTGATCATGTGTCTGTGCACCACATATAAAGATCAGCAGCCATTTTGAAGAATGTGGCTGAATGTACAGCTGTTACTTTAACTAAGGTTAAATTGATCATTTCATTTTAAAGGCAGAAAATGCTTCCATAAAACATATGTGACACAACTGTGTACTACAAGCATGTTAACCCGTTTAAGATGGGACACCAGATGTAACAAGACTAAAATTCAAGTTCTTGATTTGCTCAGATCTGTCCTTTTACATCAAGACAACCACATATTGTGCATATAAACAGAGAGAGAAAATAAAAGAGGGAAAGTCAGAAAAGGATAGTGAGAGAAAGAAAGAGAGGGAGTGAGAGTGCTTGTCATTGTGCATTTGCCCAAGACACGTGTTTGTTTGCCATCGCATGGGTTTAACTGTGTCTCTTTGTTTCTCTAGCTGTCACACTATCCACATTCACAGAACCCAGATTAACACAATTACACACTGTCCTGTTCAACAAAGGTCCAAAAAGCAGCAACATTTGCGTGACGAACATACAAACCATCACAAACCAAATCAAGCCGTCGCCCATTTTGACAGCGGGGGGCAAATGAGTTAGGACCCAAACAAATCTCCACAACGGTTTTGATCTATCCAGTATAGACATTAATATGATTATGCAAGTCTGTTCGAAGCTAAACATGGGATTAAAATGCTGCTGCCCCAGAGCCTACCCAGAATCCATCTCCTCCCCCCTCAATCTTCCTCATCTCACGCTCTCTATTTCAGCAATTGGACTTTCCTTTTCACTTTCATTACTTATCCACAGCTTCATCTTTGCATTTCCTTCTTCCTCTCCTTGTCTTTCCCATCCCCCTGTATGTAGATAGATGTAAAACGTAATTCTGTTGATATCCTGAAGGATGGTAAGAGGTCCAGCTGGTCCAAAAAAAAAAATGAAGGGATTAGAGGTAGCGTGATTCCCCATTGTATTTGTTAGCTGGACTGAATTCCCTTCAGACGTCACAAAATCAGCCCAAAACACTTACTGTAATCGGCTGTTACTGTACAACAGCACACACTGATGTACAGTAACATTAGACCGTATGAACAATTGGCAAAACTAAGCTATAATGCTTAAAATGACATCTACAAAAATTTTTCTATATCGTCCCCTTCAATTCTGTTGATAATTTATATGTGTGCAGATTTTCATGAATCTTAAAACAAATTTTGGTAGTGTTCACAAATATGTTGTTTGCAATTTTTAAATACCATTTAGCTTTATTTTTTTCAGTTAGTTTCCAAGGCAATAAAATGTTCATTCATGTTTTTCAAGATTAAAGGGTTATTTCACCCAAAAATGAAATAATGAGCCCATTATTTACTCCTAGGTGTATATGACTTCCTTCTTTCAGATGAATGCATGCAATCGGAGTTATATTAAAAATTATCCTGCCACTTTCATGCTTTAAAATAGCATGGGCAGGTGTTTCTCTTCATCAGTCCAAAACAAGTCCAATAAAGTGCATCCATCCATAATAAAAAGTGCCTCACACGGCACTAAATAAAGGCCTTCTGTAGCAAATCGACGCATTTTTGTAAGAAAATATCCATATTTAAAATGTAATTACTTTAATCTAGCTTGCGGCAACTGGTCGTACACAGAAGCCACGAACGCGCAGTGAAGAGAGGTAAACATAGCACCGGTACAAAACGAGGATTTGTAAAGAAAAATTTTGGAGGATTTCGATATAAACCAAGAGGAGACTGATTATCCTTTGCTTAAGTAAGGAAACTTTGCTTCCTTTGCTCCTGTAAACAAATGTTTGTTTGTGCGAGACTGACCGGCACATGTGCAACGTCGATGTCTTACGTCATCCGCCCGGAAGGGCTTCTGTGTACGACCAGTTAGCGCAAGCTAGATTAAAGGGATTATTATGTTTTAAATTTGGATATTTTTCTTACAAAAATGCATCGATTCGCTACATGAGGCCTTATTTTCACCCCCTGGAGCTGTGTGAGGCAATTTTTATTATGGATAGATGCACTTTATTGGGCTTGTTTTGGTCTGTTGAAGAGAAACACCCGCCCATGCCATTCTAAAGCTGGGAAGGGTCAGGATAATTCAGATTGGATTCGTTTGAAAGATGGAAGTCACATACACCTAGGATGCCTAAAGGGTGAGTAAATAATGGGCTAATTTTGATTTTTGGGTGAACTATCCCTTTAAGTATTTCAAATAATATTTACAATTTATTTGACTTATTTCAGTTGTATTTCAATAACTGAAAACAACATTTAATAAGTTTTGATTTACAATAACAATACTGTATTATTAAAGCCAAACTCTATTTTTCCCAGAGACAAAAAAAAGCATGTCATATGGCATGTCATATGGCGTGGTATCCTAAGGCTTACTCATCAGACCGTGGCAAATGAGACACAGGTACATCCCTGCACTTTTCCTGCTCTGACTCTGACACGGCCCTGTGTCCTGCTGTGATTCAGCAGTTTTTCTTTGCGCTTTGCATGATGTCACCGGCCCTGGCACAAAGTGGCATCTCACAGAGTGCCATCACTCTCTGTTTTGGAGAGATGCTCTTGTTCACTTAAATCATCCGTTTGATTCAAGAGGCCTGAACACTGTGGGTGGGTGTATGCGTGTAAGTACAGTGTTCGTCTGAGGCTATATTAAGGAAACTTCTTGTCTTAAAGGAATAGTTTACCCAAAAATGAAAATTACCCCATGAATTACTCATCCTCAAGCCATCCTAGGTGTATATGACTTTTTTCTTTCAGATGAATACAATTGGAGTTATATTAAAAATGTTCTGGCTCTACCAAGCTTTATAATATCACTGAATGGGTGTTGAGATTTTGAAATCCAATAAAGTGTATACATCCATCATAAAAAGTACTCCACACAGCTCAGAGGGGGGTTAATAAAGGACTTATAAGGGGGAATCGATGTGTTTGTGTAAGAAAAATATCTATATTTACAACTTTATAAACTATAATCTGTAGCTTCCACTAACTGTTCTCTAAAAGTAAGACTACTAAGAGCTCCCTAAAAGTTTGTATGCTTGTTAAGAATCACCTGTCACATGTGCTCACCAGGTTTCATGAAGTTTTGAGTTTTTGTTTAGGCTTTATAGGCTTTTGGGTGTATTTGGATGGGTCCCTTGTCTAAACGACCCCATAATAACTTCCCAAAAGGTAAATTTAAACATTTTTTGATAATTATTGACCTAGAGAGTCCAGAGAATTGTATTGCAGTGTTTTTTTCCAGATTGAGTGAAAAACCTATGACTAATTTGCAATGGTATATTTTTCACATCTTCTTAATTATTTAACTAAAGTTTTGATTGACAGCAGTGGTTCTAGAGGCAAAGTTGTTTGGAAAGATGAGGTCTATCGTATGACATGAACATCACGCATTGTGTAAAAAAACGTGCAATATACAATTGTTTATGCCTTTGAAAAATGTGACATCGCCCCCCAGTGGCCAATTTCTTTCAAACTTCTCTCAGACCTTTAGGGCCGTGAGTCAGACAGGTCCACCATTTTTGTTCCAATCAGCCTCCATTAATCTTGTCTAACAGGTGCTCAAAATTCATTGGCCTATGGCTGTCATTTTTTTTTTTTTTTTGAGATACGCAAGTCCTTATAGATGCTTGAGGCACTTTGGACCAAGAGTGTGGGTACTGATTTTCACGTCAATAGGACAAACGGTTGCGTAGTTATGGCAGTTCTTATGTTTTTCCTTCTTAGTGTCACCAAGTGGCCAAGCTCCATTACTTTTTTCATATGACTTCAAGGAGAACTCCACTTCCAGAACAAAAATTTACAAATAATTTACTCACCCCCTTGTCATCCAAGATGTTCATGTCTTTCTGTTTTCAGTCGTAAAGAAATTATGGTTTTTGAGGAGGCTGTCACGTGATGAACGAACGACTCAAACCTGAAAACTTGTCAGATAAGAGGTGAGATGAGCTAATCATAGACTAAAGACCCAGGTAAATAATGAATTAATCTTAATAGCATTACAGTTGTGTCTTGTTTGTAGTGTGATCAACGTTTGTGTAAGCAGTAGATGTGTTAGGGAAGTAACACGTAACATTTGAATTATATTTTGCTAAAATGAACAAAATGACTCGAAAAAAGATTCGTTCATTTTGCTGAACGAGACTCAAAGGCTCGAGTCAGTAAAATGATCTGAACTTCCCATCACTACTATGAATCACGTCTAAGATCATCGTCTGTGTACAAAAAGGTACACGGCTCAAAAAGGTAGAGAACGGTGAAAAACTCCATCTTACTTTCTCCTACAACTTCAGAATCGTCCAACATCGTTGTAGCTTTTTGTTTGTAAACAGCGTTTGACTTAGTGAATAGTATATAATGTCGTGAACGCGCATCTCAGAACCTGTGCTACACGAGATTTTGTGCTTAAAAAGTATAAAAAATTATATTTTTTGAAAAAAAAATGACAGATCGTTTGGCTAGATAAGACCCTTCTTCCTCGGCTAGGATCGTTTAGAGCCTTTTGAAGCTGCATTTAACCTGCATTTTGAATGTTCAAAATCGGGGGCAAAATTGAAGTCCATTATATGAAGAAAAATCCTGAAAATGTTTTCCTTAAGAACCATAATTTCTTTACGACTGAAGACAAGGGGGTGAGTAAATTATTTGTAAATTGTTGTTCTGAAAGTGGACTTCTCCTTTCAGATTCAGCTCTCACATACGCATGTGAGTTTGCCAAAGGTATCTCATTCTCAAAAGTTGTACTATTAAACTATGAACTATTTTTGATAATTATTGATATTCACTCTCTAGAGAATCTTCCTGCACTGGTTTGGTTCAGATCGGGCGAAAAACCTAGGACCATTTTGCAAAAGTAGGTTTAAAAAAAAAATGCAGAATATCTGAAAACCACATAAGACACTTGAGCCTGCAGCGAATAGTTTAAGAGTTCTGAGCGATTTTGTTCTTTTGATTGCTGTAACACCCCCATCAGGCCAATTGGGGCGAGCCTTGGTGACGTTGTAGATGGTGTGAGTACTACCATCCCTCCAAGTTTCAAGTCTCTACAACTTACGGTTGGGTTTGCCTGATCAGTTTTATGTGGAGATCACTGATCCTTGGCTATTCTAACAATTACAATAGGGTTTCAGCGCTACACGCTTGAACCCCTACTGAAAGATTCTGCACTAGTAAATACACAAGCAAATGCATGACACTGATCTTGAGACTCTTTGTACAGACAGTCAGATGTTCTTCTTCCACTGATGCTCAAGATGCTCTTTAAATTGTCTCAAATCATGCTGGAGAACATGATGGGTTTCACACACTTGTGTAACAGTCAGACAGCAGTGCACGCTCTGTCCTCGTGTGGTTTAAATGAGAATAGCGAGCTCAGAAGAGTTTTTAGGCTGGGATTTGGCAACCATTTGTGTTGCTGTGTAAACCCTGTATTCCAACCATTCCTGTATGAATGCACACAGAACGTGGGATGGGGGTCTGGCTCAATGTGTTCCATTGTGTGCCAAAGCCACTGAATATGCGGTTACTGGCTACCACTCATTGTGACAGGGTTTATGTATCTGCGCCACTACCAGTCTCTGTCTGTCTCTTAGTTATTCTGAGTAAAAGTGAGGTACCCAAAAATAAGGCACCTTTAACTGTCAAACTGCTTTAGTTGGTACCTGGTATTTTTGTAACAAAATATGATCTTGTGTATTCCTCACTCTCAGCTTACATCATCGTCCTAAAATGGGGAGAGCGCTATTGGCCCCCCTTATAAACATCCTGCCCATGGTCACAGCACAACAGCGGAGGGGGGGTGTCTGTGCGGATTAGAGTCAGAGGCCATCAGTGAGGGGAATGAAGATTATGTATGACGGGATGCAGGGCATCACAACAGGCCGGCAGGCCCTGACCTGACACCCCAGAATCGTGGCTGTCCAGAAAACAGCATGCCATCTTACAGAGCTTCCCTTTCCCAGCAACATATGATAACCCTGTTGGTTCACCCTATATTTACATAAAACAAAATGTTATTCTTTTATATATATGAGACATTTTCATGTTCATGATGTTTCAAAATGTTTTGTATTCCTAGTCTTCAGGTTTTTTGTGACATTACATTCCAAAGCAAGTGTAAATGTATCAAGTATCAAAATGATAATTAATGCAAGTTATATATACAGTCAAACCAAAAATTATTCAGATACAAGATATAATTTTTGATATTTTTTTTACTAGTAGGTGCAGGACACTATAGTTCATTTATGTAAGTGAGGATAGCCAAATAAAGTAAACTGTGACATATTATACCTAAAAATAAAGTAGACTACCGGTAAAAAAAATCAAAAATTTGATTTGACACTTTAACCTGACCATGTTTTGTTACATACCTTTCTATCAAAGTTATCTGACATTATCAAGATGAATTTGTTCTGACACAGTTTAACACTGAGTTCTTGTCATATTTTATTACCATTTCCTAAACTATAGTGAATAAACTGATAATGTGAGAAATGTTGAAGGTGTCTGAATACATTTTGGTTTGACTGTATATAAAAAAACTCTCAAATTAAAGATCTAAATCCCTGTTGGATATTACAGTTTAAAGTGTCCAAGCTGCTTTTTGGAGCATGGCAGCTGGGTTGTTAGCAGTCTACCAGCTCTAACTGGCTTTACCAAGGTCTAGCTTGATTTAGACCCTAATTTGGTCTAGTTAAAAACCATGTAAACCAGCCACCATCGAAGCATAACAACACAGCTACAATTAGGCTATTATGAAATATTCCGATTTTAAATGCTGCAACTCATAAAAGTAGAATTAATGATCATAACCATTCAAAACTGTTCTAAGGTTTACCAAAAAAGATTATAGATTGTTTTGCAAAACCAAATCATCAGTTCAAATCCACAACAGTTATGACGATATTTTTTATACAGGCTTATGTTCTACCATTTTTTTATTAATGTGATTAATCAGAGCATTTACGTCAGGCAAATAAAAACATTTGCAGAATGACAACAACCTTTGCAGCATTAATCACTGCTATATTTACCCATCCCCTGACATTTAGAAGTGAATCGATCATTAAACATATTAGTCCCAGTTTACCTTAAACCCCACTTTTACTAACCTCACCACACTCTTAAAAACAAAGGTTCCAAAAAGGTGTTTTTGCAGTGATGCCATAGAAGAACCATTTCTGGTTCCACAAAGAACCTTTCACTGAACGGTTCTTAAAACAACCAATTTGAAGAACAGAAGAACTTTTTCTGCATTTGAAAGGTTCCAAGGATGTTCAAGGTTCTTCATGGAACCATCGATGCCAAAAAAAAAAAAACCTTTATTTTAGGAGTGTATGCAAAAATAATAAAACACATACATCTGACTCAAGCAGGACACCTCCTTGTCCTTCACACCAGCATTAACTGAATAAACACCACTGACATTTGTTCATGATCTGTATGCAAAGCAAACAAACCCAGTCACAGTGCAAAGAAGAAGAAATAATGTGCAATAAGGAATAAGACTTAAGGGGGGTGTGGTCAAAGTCTTGTTCCTCTGCCCCAACAATTCAGAATACCAAACGAGAAAATGAGGCCACGAGGGAATAGATATGTTTCATTACACGTATGAACCTCTCCCACAGTCCCAGACATCCATGTATGACCCTCAATGCGTCCGTTCCTGATCGTGTGTTCCATTTCAATTGCATTTTACAGTGTGACGCATGTCCATGAGACATGTTGAAGAAGAGGTGCACTGCAGAGAGACGAGCACGCAATGCACAGACACACTGAATACACGTTGCGAGTATGAATGAGAACAATGCGACGCGACAAACTAGAACGCGCTTATTATCATCAAACAAGCTCCGTTTATTATAACAGACGCGTTCTGGTTTGCCGCGTTGCTTGTTTGCAGGGTAAAAAGCTTAAAACGTCCTTTCTTTTATAAGGAACCTCGCACGATTTCATCATACCACAATGTCTACAATGCTGAAGCAATATTTGGCACTAGTGAAGTTATGTAACTAGAGTAGTTTTCTATAGAGGTTTGCTGCGGAGGACACCTGTCCTGAGCATCCAAACTGCGGCAGTGCCCAAACAAAGAAATCTTGCCAGGTCGGCATATTTGTGAACGTTTGGAAACGAAACAGTGATGTGTCGTGGACACCCTTTATTTACATCGCATGATTATCTCGCGTGTGTGTGACAATAACTAACGCCTGTCAAGCGACTGCGACTGCATCACAATCTAAAACATGTTTGTCTTCATTACACGTACGCTTTTTTAATGCAGATGTCTTGATAGTATTACCTATAGTGAGGTTGTATAATGTAAACGCGCTAATCACAATGTCAAAGTGCACTTACCCGTTGTTGTTGTTTTTAAAATTCAGTACGCTGTAGTGTTGGCCGATGTGCACTCAGATCCGCCCTCTCATACAGTGCGCCTCTGTGATCGCAGGACGACGCCCCGCCCCCTTATCCCTCTCGACCAATCACAATTCAGGAAAATTGTACTTAAGCCGCTATTCACTATGACTTGAGCATCCTCTCGGTTCTTACATGAGCCCCCCATCAGTATTGATGGACAGCTAATGGACACAATGAGCATGTTGATGACAGATGAGAAGCAGGGAGATTCGCCAATCGATATATCAGCAACAGCGCGCTGAATTGGCACTGAATAGATCTATTTGGGCATCAGACAAGATGACATTATATCGAGGAACATCAGACTGTCCTGTGTGAGACGTGATACCCTTGTAGTTTCCAGTCCTTTATGCGAAAATGCATTTGAAAATCCCCTGAATGTAACCTCATACATTTATGACACCCAGGCTGCGAGTGTAAAAAAGCATCGTGTTGTGGAAGGACGGAATTTCTCTATTGTGTTGTTTATCCGGTTCTGGAACATGATTAAGGAGCGTTAATATAAAAATATAACAATAATACGCTTAGTGCAGGGACTCCCTTTATTTTTGTAAGTGGGTGTGTCTCTTTCTGCTGGTTTCCTATTACACTGAACTTGGGTTTCCTTTTAGGAGCTACGCTTGAATAAACAGTGAATTTTCTTTCTTTTTATCCACCTTTTCCTTAGTAAGTAAGGCTATGGGTGAGACTTCCGGTTAATTAGCCGCTATAGGGAAATGACGAGAAGAAATATAGCTGCAAGCAGCGATTATCAGGTGCAAACACTCAAGGCATTTAAGCACATATGAAAAAAAAGACATTATTTAGCAAGACTGTAACCCCCTAAATCAATTATTGAAAAAAGCATTTTTGCCAAATCCAGGTAATTTATCATACAAATATTGTTTTTTAATATTTATGACTGTTATAGAAATGACCATGTTATAGCTTTCCAAAGGGTAAATTGTTTACCCTTTTAAGGAATAATTATTGACCTAGAGAGTCTTGAGAATTGCACTGCAGTGTTTTTTTCCAGATTGAGCGACTAGGACTAGTATCAAATGATTTTAATATCGTATGCATGTGCGAAAAACCGTGCAATGTACAATCGTTTACACCCTTGAAAAATGTGATATCGCCCCCAGTGGCTGATTTAGTAATATATATATATATATTTTTTTTTTCAAATTTCTCACAGACCTTTGGGGCTGTGAGTTGAACAGCCCACCGAGTTTCGTGCAGAATATCTGAAAACAACATAAGACACTTGAGCCTGCGACTGATAGTTTAGGAGTTATGAGCGATTTCATACTTTTGGTCACTGTAGCGCCCCCGACAGGCCGATTAGGGCAAGCCTTGGTGACGTTGTCAGTGGTGTGAGTACTACAATACCTCCAAGTTTCAGGTCTCTACAACTTACGGTTTGGTCTGCACGATCAATTTTACGTGGAAATTGCTGATCCTTGGCGGTTCTAACAATTACAATACGGTTTCGGCGCTACGTGCTAATAACAGCGTGCGGTAAACAATAAAACTGTTTGTGCTACAAACCAGTGTGCTCTTAATTAAGATAATACATAAAATAAAATAATATGGTAAGACACACCAATCTGCAATAAAAAGGCAACAAAACAACTTGTTTTGTACAGCTAAAAATAACTGGATGCGGATGAGACCAGAAGCCAGACCCATAAAATTTACAAACGGCCGCGACAGCTCTTACAGGCTGAAAAAGTTGGATATATGCCGTAGTGGTCTTAAAGACAAGTTGAACTGTGTTTATTGTATGGATATGTTTCTATTTTAAGAGTTTAGGTGGGCCTTTTCCTGTCTCCCAAAGCTGGAAAGGTTTGTTTACATTTTTGGCTTAAGTATATCCTATTGTAATTACTCATAAAGTAATTTGGGTTTTCTTATACTTACTTGATGCTGAAATGATATTTCAAAGGACAGTTATAGTTTAGGTTAGGAGCAAAACAAGAAGTAGCAACGAGCAGAAGGATACACATCATTTTTAGACACACACAAACTTCCTGTTTTAATTTAGCAAAGCCGAGCCTGGGCAATGATGCAGACTTTCAGTTTCCCTTTCTAGCTTCACTGATATACCAAAACATTGAAATTGTATTTCATTTGGTGTTTACAGGCAGCAGCTTTGCAGAGATGGTGACATTTAGAAAAAGAAAAACATATTTTTGACACAAGGAAAGGATGATGCATCTGCGTCTGTCATTCAGTCAGGTGAGATGTGTTTTATAAACTTCACAAGACTCGATTATGTGAATTAATTTATTCAGTGTGAATGCGATTATAAGTTAATAAGAGACAAAATCTGCACAATAATCAATTTATATTAAGCTAACAATAAATATTCCTACTTAGGATTGTAATAAATTACATGTTTATAATACATATGAACATTCCAAGCTATACTCTTTCTATATACCACAATCTTTCTAGCACATATGGCTTACTACTGCATGTGTTTGGCATGAACCAAATGATTATATATGTATTATATATGTATATTTCAACACTAAATGGACTAGTGATATGGATCATGATCAAAATGGATTTTCAGTCATAAACGGTCTAAATCACATTTAACACATTTGACCCTTTGGCCAAACTTATGATTATATATTTAGAGTGATAACACATTCTCAAGGGAAAAAAACTGTGCAGTGGATGGTCTGAAAGATATAAACACATGCTTTCATTCATGTAAACTACTGGCATGTTATTCAGCGGGATTCACCAGTGTGTCACTCACTCTGAGGTATTTCAGCTACTAGAGATGGGTTCCTCCACCTGAGATAAAAATGTCCAAATGACCATTTAAACCCTAATAAAACATACTCACATGAGACTTTCCAGTGTATTGCTACAGTATGTCCAAGACATCCAAACAAACAATCATCAACTCAACACAAAACCACACTGATAAAAAAACTGATATGCTAATGCAAATCATTACATTTACACCTCAAAATAACAAATGAACACTTTTGTGAGAGGCAGGTAAAAACAACGAGTATCGTTAGACCAGCTAACACAAATATACCAAACTACAGGGACGTTAATGATGCCTCTACATTAGACTTTTTGAGGTAATTAATATGAACCTGAAGTAGAAAGTCTTCAAAACATCCCACCAACATTGCTGTGGTCCATCAGGATGTATGCATTGTTTTCCACTGAGATGCTGAACAAAGGTTTCAATATTACCACTCAGGATTAGATCTATGTCGTTTATGGATTGAGGAATCATCCTCTACATGATGTTGCACTGGCAATGATAGGCGTCTTGTACAGGACTCCAAATCTAACCTCAGTCCATCTTGTGGATGGTGAACAGTTCCAATAGGCTCTGCATCTAAAAAACTATAACTAGCTTGATCAGCTATGACTATATGTTGGTGATCAGTGTCTGCTGTGAGATAATCAGGAACATTTTGGCTCATGCTACGTGGCCATCGTCCTGTATTAGCCCCAGAAGGAGTCTCAGATGAGGGTGGTAAGGAAGAGTCCAGTAGCTGGAGCTCCATTGCACCTGACAGACTTTCATTGGACTTTACAGGACTGCCAGCAAAGTCATGGGGATCTAGTATCTGGAAAAAAACAAAAGAATGAATTAAAAACTCATATGAGATTCAATAAAAACTGATGACACTAATTTGAAATACCTCAGAGAGAATGGCTGGTGTTTCTGTCTCTAAAGGGTTGACAGGATGGACCAGTTTCTGGCCTGGTTTGGGTGGATTTGGAGATGCTTCCACAGGGGACGTCACAGAGCTGTAGGCTGGTGGAACCAGCACCATCTGCCTCTGAAGCAACTGCATTATGGCCCCCATGTCTGTTGACATGCGCTTTTCCAATCTTTAAAAAAACAAGACGACAAACACAGCTGAAAGCATATGTATAAAGAGTAAAGGAAGTCAAGATGATAATATTGTTGCGTGATCTCACCGATGGAGCTGTCTTTGCATCATTTCCAGTCTGTTCTCTACCTCACTGCAATGACGATGGGTAACACTGTGCAGGACAGTATTGGAGGGCACCGAAGATGAGGGTAAGGACATGCTGTGGCTGGGTACTTCCTGGTACTGATGGCCACGACTGTCCCCCCAAAAGCTGAAGATGTTTGAAACCCCAGAAAGAGCACCTAGGGGTAAGGGTAATGTCAAAATTGTGACACACTCATGTTGCTCCAAACCTGTATGAATTTTTTAAAGAGGTCATATGATGCGATTTCATGTTTTCCTCTGTCTTTTGGAGTGTAACAAGCTGTTCATGCATATATAAGATCCGTAAAGTTGCAAAGGTTAAAGTCTCAAACCCAAAAAGATATTCTTTATAAAATTTAAAACTCCTTCCTAAAAACGCCTCATTTAAACTCACACTCACAAAACTATGTCACAGTGTGGGAAGATTTGCATAACACCGCCCAAATGTATACGCAAAAAAAACGTGACTTTATTTCTAACTGTAGCATTGTTGTCGCCACCACCATGTTGTCAGAGACGCTGTGTGTTTCACTGCGAAAGTGAAACTACTTTGTTTGGCCTTCCAAATGAGTGCACAACTAGAAATCAGTGTTCTAGAACAGTACAACCCAAATATTCGAGTGTGTGCAGCACATTTTATGGAGGACTGTTTCATGAACCTGGGAGAGTAGCTTACAGTGCTGCCTGTGTACAAAGGCTGTTTCTATAAAGTGGGACAATTCCAACTTTGCAAGGACAGTCTGGCACTTCTGACTCACAGCCTGTAAATACGTTTTCATATTTAAAGAATTTACTATTGACTATTCAAACGCGAGTTTTGAGCAGTGTAGAGTTAGTGCTGCTTGTTTGTCGTCACAAATGCAGACATGGTTTTATGTTTGCACGGTGCGATGCAACGCAACACATAAAAAGATAGTATAAGTCATTATAATTAGTAATTATGTCCCCACTGGATGCAACAAATGCCTTATTTATAATGGGTTTTATTGTTTTTGTCTCATCGCGCCGGCACACAGCATCACAACATGGTAAGGGGTGGAACTTTTCTGTCACATGTTTCCGGTATTCGGCCAACCACATCGCACTGGATAGCTGGCCAATCAGAGCACACTGCGCTTTTCAGAACGATGAGCATTGTAAAAATTGATGCATTTCAGAAAGGCGGGGCAGAGAGGTACAACAATAATGTACAGTATGTGGTAAATAATGTGTTTTTTGAACCTTAAACCATATAAACACATTGCACACAAAACATACATAATAATGTTCTTTTTAGCAACATCATATGACCCCTTTAAGAATATCTTGATGGCTTTTTTTTAATGGAGAATCAAGCACCATGAATCTTCTGGAGAGATACAATAGCTTTGTGTAAAAAAACCTTAAATTTAAGTTGTTATACAATGAAAATCATGACATCCATTTGAGAGTTCAGGAGAGAAGTAGTGATGTCTGTTTGAATGAATTAATGTTTGTTGAGTTCAAATAACCAGCCTGAATGATTAATTCATGAATCATATCTAGTTCTCGAGTTCTCAATGACTCAATGATCTGGCCGTAATGGTTAACAACTCACTACTTTGAAAGATTATCAGTGAATAATGACTTATCGTCAGAGAAATGAGCTGTAAGGATTAAATTGACTATGTTTTTACAATATTTGTGAGGTAGGTAAGCTAATACATAACACTTATATAATACACCTACTGTAAATTAAGCCAGTTTTAACAGGTAAGAGATTAGTCACGGTTCACATGATCAGAATCTTACCTGACAGTGCATTGAAAGAGTTGCTGCTGTTGTGGTTCTTGTCTCTGTTAGCATTGCTGACACTAGTGATACGGCTCTGAGAGGAGTCTACTATCGTAGTAGGCCGTCGAGTCTCTTCCTCTTCATCGCTGCTGGATTGGGAGGCAAAAATGTCTGAATCCTGATGAGCAGCTTGTCTGTTCTCATAGTGTTTGCCTGAATTCTGTGTTCGGAAAGACGTCCTATTAAGGTTTTCTTCTGTCCTCTCAGTATCTGCTAATAGAAGATATTGCGGTAGATATAAAATCCAAGAATCTGAAAGAATCTAGAAGCTCTCACAATGTTTGCTCTTACCTTGTGGCATAGAGTTTTTTTTGGACTGGAAGAACAGCTTTGCTCTTCTTGTATGATGGTCAAGACAGTCATGGTCAGAATCTTCAGGATCGCTGCTCATTGACCCAGCTTTAGTGTTAGTCTGTTGAGAAAATAAAGACAAATTGTTCAAACGCACACTCATTTGGTTATGTACGATTAAAGTTACACAAATATGTGCAAGCTTACGTCTCTCAAGTTGAAGGTGATCTCTAGGTTGCTCCAGAAGAAGCCTGAGAACTCTGGATACATGTCTAAGACCTCCAGTATATCTTCTCTGTGGATTTTATGCAGGTCACAGTATGTCAGTGCTCTCACATCAGAACTTGACTTTCCAGGACGTGCGTATGAGTTAATGGGTTCTCCAAATATATCGTTCTTGCCTGAGGATCAGCCAAAGGAAGAGATATTGAGTCCCATAATGCATCTTTCCTCAGTTAACAGGCATTAAACACTTTGAATTCATACTTCCACACTGTATATGGCAGAAACAGTATAGAGTCAGTCACACTACACTTTTCATACCATTAACTTCCATTCATAAACATACAAATGTGGTATTCCACATTCATCTGTAGAAAAAAAGATTTTTTCTTTGCATCAACAGCAGATGGCGCTGCGTGTCATTAAAAAAAAACTAGCACGAAAAATAACAAAATGTCCACAAGATGGAGACATACAACAACAGATTTTTCTTTTCTCAAAGTACCAAGGATGAACACTTATACTATATAAAATAAAATAAAACAATTGAAATGTTTGCTATTTTATTCTGCGTTTATAAGCCTAGTCATAAAAGATCATGAAATTTATTTGTTTTATTGTTTCTTCTTAACTTTATCTAAAAGCACTCTAATGGTGGGTAGAAAAAAGTAAAAGAACGTACATATATTCTAAATAATATTTAACATATTCATAATATTTAAATATGTCTTTTTTAATTTTAGGATTTTTTTTGGGAGGGGGCTCCATAGAAAACCCCTGGACAAAAGTCTATTTTTATTTTTACCTCAGCACATATTTCTTACCTAAAATGGCCACTACCACATCTCCCTTTAAGATCTCAATGGAGCCACGAGAAATGAAGTATAGCGCTGAAATGACGTCACCAGCGTGGACCAAGGTGTCTCCGGGTGGAGCGTGTGTAGTCTTGAACTTCATAGCCAAAGCACGTAAGCAACCTTTACTGGAGCCCTTGAAAGCTTTACAGTTCTGCAGCAATGTACGATTCAGATGCAAACAGATGTCTGCCTGTAAGCACTCTGGGAACCCCTTCAGCACCTGCAATGCGATAAAACACAGGTTAATGTGATAAATGGTGCCACATTACGTGCTCTGTCATGTGTGTATGCAAAAATAAACAGAGTGGAAAAAATAGAGTACGCCCAGGTGTTCACAAGAGGGCTATTCTGTATGTGACTCACAGCGTTCATGTCAATGCCGTTAGTGTAGGACCAAGCATGCTGAAAATACTCCTCAAGCCTTTGCCTGAGTGGGTTGGGGATCTGGTGGAAACGGATGAACTCCCGAACTCGCAGCATCTGAGTGTGGTAACGCGCCGTGCCGGAATACAGCCTCTGGATGATGGCTGACACATTTCCAAATATGCTAGCATACATCAGCGCTGTGAAGAAAACAACATAAAAACTTCTTTTAAAGCAGTGTGTTAATCTACTCAAAAAAGGAGAAATAAGGATCTTATCTAGCGAAACGATTGGTCATTTTCTAAAAAAAAAAAAATTTTAACCACAAACGTTCGTCATTTGATTACATGTTGGAAAGGTCACTCGACCCAGTGTTTACAAGTGTGGAGAAGGAGGACAAAAGTTGTTGTATGTTGAATGACACATATTTATATTTCTTTGTATCAGTTTATTGTTTAAAATGGTCCATTTGTGTGCTAATTTTAAAAACTAAACGTGACTTTTCCGACATGACTACTGAATGCATGAAGTTGTAGACACACGTCGCAGAGCTAAATCAAGACAAGCATTTGTGGTTAAAAAGTATATGAATTTTTATTTTTTAAAATAACTGATAATTTCTCTAGAAAAGACCCTTATTCCTCGGCTGCCATCGTGTAGAGCTATTTGAAGCTGCATTGAAACTGAAGTTTGGACCTTCAACCTGTTGGCCACCACTGAAGTCCACTATATGGAGAAAAATCCAGAAATTTTTTCCTCAAACACCTTAATCTTCAGTCCAAAAAATCCATTTTTTTTGGACTGAAGAAAGAAACACATTAAGATCTTGGATGACACGGTGGTGAGTAAATTATCAGGAAATTTTAATTCTGGAGTGAACTAATCCTTTAAACCAAAGTTCCCCAAATATGATAATATCCTTGTAAGGGACATAAAATATAAAGGCAGCTATTCATTTTTATTTATAATATTCAATTTATATTGTGTGTGAAAATATTAGAAAAATAATAAAAATGATAAATAAATTTACATTGAATATTATATTATATTATATTGTACATGATTTAAAAGTTTGAGGTATGTAATAACCACATTATTTGGTAATTATCAAAGCTGTTGAAACTGAAAAGTCCATTCAGCACAATTCTGTTTGTCAAATAAAAACCAAATAATCAACACATAAAATGAAATCAACAATATATAAACAAAAACAACAACAACAACAACAACAACAACTAGCCTACTCTAAAGAGGCATTTTTGTGCATTACAACTAGCAGGGACCCAATCCACCAATCAGAGAGGTTTCCAAATCGCAATCAATTTTTTGATTGGTTAAAGTTAATGTAGAACATTTTGGGCCAGTTTTACTAAACAGGGCAAATTAGCGTTAGAGTGCAATTCCATAAAAGCACCAATGGGAGGGAAAATTGTGTGTGTGATTTACTAACAAATAAATAACCAAATACCAGTAATTTCACAAGTACAAAGTTAGTAAAATGCATCACGTGATTCATTTTAATACTCTTCCCACATAAATTTTGTGTCTGAAAGGGAAACTCCTACAAATGCATATTCAATAAGGTCAGGCGCAAAAATAACTGTCCTTGCCTTTTCAGCAGTACTATTTTAACGCCATAAGATGGTTTGCGCTGGCGCAAGCTGTTAGTAAAACTGGCCCCTTGTGTGAATATTTTACCCAAAGGATAAGCAGCACCTATGGACTAGAATAATGGCTGCTGAAACATCAGCTTTACCTTTACAGGACTAAAATACATTTCAAAATATATTCCAAAATAAATCGTTTTTTCACTTATAATGTACCTAATACAGTAGCACCTAACTGCAGATCCCAATTTGAGAAAAAGTAAATCAGTTTTCCTGACATAAAAATAACACCAACCTCCAATAAGCATGACACAGATGGAGAAGATCTTCTCAGAGTTGGTGTTTGGAGAGACATTTCCAAAGCCCACGCTGGTGAGACTGCTGAAGGTGAAGTATAGGGCAGTGACATATTTATCTTTAATAGAGGGTCCTGATGCAGGATTCGTCTTATTATACGGCTTCCCCAGCTGTTCACCCAAAGAATCAAGCCAACCGATCCGAGTCGGGCCGCTCCTTTCCACATTTCCGATAGCATACCAGATGCAGGCCAGCCAGTGGGCAATTAGCGCAAAGGTGCACATGAGGAGAAAGAGCACCGCGGCTCCATACTCTGAGTAGCGATCGAGTTTACGTGCCACACGCACTAATCGCAGCAGCCGAGCCGTCTTCAATAGGCCGATCAGAGTCGTCGTCTATCAACAGATGAAAATAATGAGGATTGAAAAGTTAAGAGATGGTTCTAAACAGCTATAACAGCATATTAAAAAGAAAAGTTCACCCAAAAATGAACATTTCCTGAAAAATTACTCACCCTCAGGACAGTTAATTCCTTAATCGGAACAGATTTGAAGATATTTAGCATTAAATCACTTTGCTTTTAATTAGCTGTTTGGACTCATTCTGACAGCACCCATTCACTGCAGAGGATCTATCGGAGAGCAAGTGATGTAATGCTAAATTTCTTAGGCAAATCTCTTCTGATGAAGAAACAAACTCATCTACATCTTTGGGTGAGTACATTTTCAGCAAATCTTCTTTTTTGCATGAACCATGCCTTTAAAAACCAAAACTACCCATAAGTTCACTCACATCTTCTACAGAGCGATAAATGAGCAGGTCGAAAGGAATGGCAGCCACCATGTCAATGAGGAACCAGCCTTTAAAATAGTGGATGGCTATTCGGCCGGGTTGACTGACCACTTCATCGTTGCTGTTCACGTAGGTTGTGCGAAAGTTAATCACAATGTCCACTACGAACATGATATCCACAATGAGGTCCACCACGTTGAGCGGGCTGCAAGAGTAGCCGCAGCGCTGCATGGCGGCCTCTTCCTCGTCGCTGAGCAGGAACGCCGCCGAATAAGGTGTGAAGATCGCCGTATAGATGACCAGCAGCAAGATGACCCAGTCCCAGACAGCCTTGAAAGGGCTGTAGTGTAAAATTGTCCATTTGTGGATCCGGGGAGCCTGAAGTTTATACTCAGGAAGGACATCTGCACCCAGAGACAGCACCTGAGGAGAAATATACTTCACAATGAAAGCTCAAAATAGTGGACTTCAATGGGGATTGACGGGTTAAAGGTCCAAACTGCAGTTTTAACGCAGCTTCAAAGGTGCCCTACGCGATCCCAGCCGAGGAATAAGGGTCTTATCTAGCGAAATGAATGGTCATTTTCTTAAAAAAAAGAAAAAAGTATATGCTTTTTAACTTTTTAACGATGATTTTGAAGTTGGAGGAGAAAAGGAGATGACCTTTCCAACATGATTACATAATGTGTGAAGTAGTGGAGGCAAAGCTAGTGCAACATGAGCATTTGTGGTTGAAATTTATTTTTTTTTTTTTAGAAAATTACCAAACGTTTCACTAGATAAGACCCTTATTATTTGGCTGGGATCATGTAGAGCCTTTTGAAGATGTATTGAAACTGCAATGCTGACCACCATTAAAGTCCACCATACGGAGAAAAATCCTGGAATGTTTTCCTCAAAAAACTTTTTTTGCGACTGAAGGAAGAAGGACATGAACATCTTGGTTGACATTGGGGTGAGTAAATTATCAGGAAATGTGCATTCTTTAAAACACCCGAAAACCTGCACCAAAACCTGTTTTAAACAATTACAATTAATACTTTTATTAAGCAAGGATACATTAAACTGATCAAAAGATCAAATGAATGCTGTTCTTTTGAACTTATTGTTCATCCAAGATTCACTGTTTTTATTATTTACTCATTTTTTATAATAAGAACAGTATCTTGAGCACCAAATCATCATATCAGAATGATTTCTGAAGGATCATGTGACATTGAAGCCTGGAGGAAGGACTGCAAAAAATTCAGCTTTGCCATCACAGGAATAAATAACTTTTTACAATATATTCAAATAGAAAACAGTTTTTTGAATTGTAATAATATTTCATAATATCACTGTTTTTACTGTATTTTATTTTTATTAAATAAATGAGATAAGAGAATTAAAAAAAAAAAAATCTTACTGACCACAGCTCTTTTCTACAGTTGTATGAATAATTTAAGTTATTATTTTGAATTTAATTTAATACAATCACAGATCATAGATTATTTGCCTCCAGTTTTTATACTGAAATGCTACATGGATTTTGCAAAAGAAAAAACGCCATATAAATCATTTATTCTCATAAGAATAAAAGCCAATTAATACCACTTTGAGTACATTTTATTGAAAATTCAAATTAATCCTAGGAGATAAAGATTTAACAACAGTTAACAACAATTAAAAAAAGCACACTTCATAGACCAGCCAGTTAAATCAGAAACTTTTCAGTCCGTTTTTTCCAAACCTTTCACAAAGCTCGCTGTAGGACAGAAATATTATCATCTTTCTGACCGGAACTGAGTGGGCCATAACTCAGTGTGGGTGAAGTAATGAAGCCATGTTCAGTCTCTGAGATATCCACTGAGTACACATCACTGCAGGGTTAATGCTTTACACTTGTAAACACCCTCTTAGGCAGCAAACTTCATCTCATTATTTTTTCCAGGCCCCTAAAGAGATGACCAGCGTTTAGTCATTTGCTCAAAGCTCCAGTGAGGGAGTTTTAATTACTTTTACTTGTAATCAACTGCCTTGATTATTCTACTAAACACACCAACACACAAATAATATTCATAAAAGTGCTTAAACTATTCTTCATAGTTCATAGGTACAAATATTTGCGTATATGTACTTTAAGATTTATTAAAGATTAAATAAAGTTCAAATGATTTCCTGTTATAACACAGCCTTATAAAAGGATTACAAACCGAGATACTAGCAATCTTCATTTATTCTTACAAAGAATAAGAATCTTGGCATGTAATCCTTTGAATACACAACAAACAAATTTCAAGATGAGTTTACTCTTTGATAGACTCTATTATAGACTTGAAATTGTTTTACATGTGAATGGAACTAAGCACAAGATCCTCCTTTTTTCATTTTTGATAACGCAGCCTTAAACGTAGTCTACCAAAGGCCAGTGATGCAGAATCATAATTCATTTATGCTAATCTAATATTTCTCTTGCTCATTATGTACCATTAGGATGAAGAAATGCATCCGCAGCAGACTGAAAAGCAAGTGGGAGAAAAAACAGATCTTCTAGACTTAATTTGTTTATGGAAATCAAAGTCAGGCTATTTTCATAATCAAAAGACTTCGTCCCACTGATGCTTGTCCTCACAAATACGCCTGCACTAAATAGCTCATAAAATCAAAATCTCAGTTAGCTTCCAGATTAATAATGTTTAATTCATGCGTCTATTTTCGTAACTAGGTTAAAAATCTCTGATGTAGTTTCCATTCATGACTTGCCTCAACACTCACTAACTTGTGGAACGGCAAAACACGGTTAGACAATAACAACTAATAATTCAGCATAAATAGCCTCAATAAATATCTCAATTTTAAGTTTCTGGCCACTCTTACCTCTTCGCTCTCCTGGACAAGAATGGGACTCGTCTTATCCCAAAAACGGAGGCTCTGGGAGCCTTGTTTGCAAGGCATGTGTGTCTCAAATGAAGGCTGAGGCTGAACAGAAGGAGCACAGGACTGGAAGAGCTTGTTCAATGGTTTCAGCACCAAGGTCAGAATCATGATCCACAAATAATCTCACACTGACTCCTCTAGCGTTCCCAGGGAACGGTGAGCACAAAAGCTGCTCTCCTCAGGATCCAAGACCTGTCCACCTCCTGATAGCTAGATCTCGGCTTCTTTTCTGCTCTGTTAATTTAGTGGTGGTTTCTCCGGTATCTCGTAGTCCATCTACTATTGCTATAAAACACTTTGTAAAAAAATGCAGAAGTTTTGAGGTAGAGCCATTTGGAGACTGAGTGTCCTGTTTGCGCTACTGCTCTGATTGAGATGCAGAAAAGCTGCCAGTCACTTAAATATATACATACAGAAAGAGAGAGAGAGAGAGAGAGAGAGAGAGAGAGAGAATTGGAAGAGGTGCACCAACAGATGTGATTGAACTGTATGGGGCAGAATTTTCTTCCCATAATGTATCACATCTCAGCACAAAATAAACAAATATTAGCTGTTCAATTCAGTACAACAATTCTCAAACATATTTTGGCTCGAGATATCTGTTGTAACAAGCGGTTTTCAAGCTTTTTTTAAACAGAAACTGAGTGTAAATTTATTAAATAATTAACAATATTTATTTAGTGATTCTATAAAATGCTGACTTTTTTTTCCCCAACACAAAATAATAGCTCTTGAGGGGATTTTACCATTTTTTGTACATATATTTATTTATTTTATTTTTTGTGAAGCATGGTGCATAGCACGTTTTGATTTAAAAGTGTAAAATATATATATATAATTAAAAAAAAAAATTATATTTATATTTATATATATTTTTTTTTAGATGTATTAATTCTGGGCCCCTTTGAAAGTTTTTCCAGCCACTCATTGAGAACCTCACATACACTTAACACAGCATCTATCTGGGCAGATTTATTAAGTGACTTACAAGAAAGAAGTTCTTCCATTAAGAAATATAAATAGGGCACCAACGTACTTTTGAATGGCAATAAAAATTTAAAAAAGTGTTCATTTTAGGCAAAAAAAATCTTTGAAGTTCACCATTAAGCTGTTCTTCAAAGATGTTAATTGTATTTTATCCAGTAAAAGGCTTTTCTACCTTGATTTATTAATATCCAGAGCGTACGAGGAGTTCACTTTGAGACCTTCAATCAATACTTTAATTCTCTTGAAGATGAACCTGCAGAAATGTGCATTACCATTATTGAATTTCTGTCATCTCAGATAATAAATCACACCAAAATCCTTCTGTGTTCCTCATCTCAAGGCCTGATTCACCCTCAGTCCTGATTATCCAGCATCATCTCACATGAAATTACAAGGCCGACGGGATCAAAGAGCACCATTTGATCTCTCTGTATAAAAAACTTTGCAGTGTATTTGCTGCAGAAACTTTACAACTCATTTAATGCTTGTTCTATAACAAGCTTGGACTATGTTAATTCTTCTATTTTCTATTAGAGAGTTTATAGAAGCTCCAAAATGTCTTCTACCCAAGTTATTTGGGTCAGATTTTCTAGATTAACTTTTCCTACAGATTTAATAGAAAGTGAGGCTGTGCCTTTGCACATAAAACATGCTATACGACATTGCTACGATGCCATTTTTTGCATGCCACAGGTGTGATTGGTGTCATAATTGTAAATGTAACTGGTGTAAAAAATCCACTTTATAATTCAAATTGACCGCTTGCATTTCCATATAATCAAACATCATTTTTTTTATGCTCAATTACCATACCTCCCAAAATTGGTGACAAATATATTTGGCTCCCTTGGCATGGCTACACTGTCCTTGTAAATTAGCTGTGTGTGAGTTTGCCAGGGTGAAGGGGTGGGTAGGGGTGGACATGTCATTCCAAGGCCAGTGTGAGATGAGAACACAGCAGGGGTAGGAAAGAGAGAGGACGTGAGGGTGAAGGAACCGGCCTTGGGACTCAAAATAGCCTTCTGGGACGGAACTGCAATGAAGCTCCAACAAACCATAAAAAACTGGCTCCTTACTGGCTCCTTGTTCACTGACTCACCAGACAATTTACAGCTTTGATCTACAGCCAAGACATCTATTACCTTACAGAGCCCTATGCAGTGAAATCCAATTTAAACACGCTTTTAATTTATCAGGTTAAAAGAGCCGTATGTTGGCAAGGAATCTACATTTTATAAATAAATGCATGTGTG
>JAHKKF010519403.1:21863-34295 GCA_019740295.1 Labeo calbasu | reverse complement strand
CTGTGTGTTCCCCTGATCTAAATTGCATTGAGAATGTTTGGGGATGGATGGCAAGGAAAGTTTACAAAAAAATACGTCAGTTCCAGACTGTGGATGCCCTTTGTGAGGCCATCTTCACCACATGGACACACATTCCCACCAGCCTCCAGGAAACAGTCGCATGAAGCATGCCAAAATGAATGCTGTAAGTAATCAGCAAGAGTGGTGGGGCTACTCACTACTGAGTCCTTTTTTGGCACTTTTAGCTCTGTTGTGGGTTTTTTTTGGGTGATGGTCTTAAACTTTTGATCAGCTGATGAACAGCCTGTTTGAGTTTTCTTCAATTTTCTATTTATTGCCGACTCTCTATTTTTTGGCTCTTGCTCCTGTTTCTTCTTTTGCCATTTCGAAACAGTGCTTACAACCTGGTTACGATCCATCAGCACAAAAGGCGAATACTTGTAATGTTTCCCCTGGTCTTAAGATTTTGTTCAGGAGTGTATGTATATATATATATATATAATTACTTTTGGTGCTTCGGAATCGACATTTGATATTACAGCCCTAAAAAGTGCACATGCAAAACTGCAAAAAGGAAAAGTACAGCTATCTTCAGCATTATAGAGATACTAAATCTGAGCAGTATGAAAGTTCATTGGTGTGGACTTGCTGTTTGTATTTGGAAAACCTTCCAACTTGAAATTTCTACAATTAATTTCTTCTAGTACTGTGCAGACCCTATTGTTCAGGGACATTGTGTAGCTATTGTGTAGACATAGACAGGCTAGGAATCAATATATATTCTCTTGCTTTTATCACTTTCTTTAGTTTGTAGTTAAACTTGCAGAAAAGACATAGTTTGCACTGGATTTTACCATGAATCCTAGACTTTGGATTTTGTCTTTTATTTCCTTTCTGTGATCTGAGCTCATTTGCTTTTCGTTTCTTTTTGACCTAATGTTGAGAATTTTGTTCTTTTCTTTTTTCTTTTTTGCTTTTCCATGGCATCTTTCTGTCCTTGCTGAAAAAGTTATGGGGACAAATGCAAACTCACTTTTGCCATAGATATATCTAACAAACAAACAAACACACAAGGTTGTTTTTGTATGGTCTTGTACAACCAACATCTTTACTGCATTAGGCATGTTACATGTCTGTTGTTGCACTAAAATTGTCATACAATTATGATTGTAATGAGATTCCATCAGTTTCGATGTTGTCACAGCTCATTTTAGAGGAGCTCTGTGACACCGCAAAAGAACCATCTGCTGTACATGACCCTAAATAAAGGTGGTGATATGTCTAACAACTCTGTTCTTGGAGAGTTTATATGAATTGTGTGGGGGAGAAAAAAAGGTAGTTACGACTTCGTATCTCAGAAATACATCTGTATGTAGGGCCCTATGATTTACTGTATAACGTGGAATTTCACAGAATTTGTCAAACTGGGAATGAATTAATCAAACGTAGGTCATTACGCTTAAATCAAATCATGATACGGACTAGTATCTGTAAATATTAAACTGCAAAAGACTATTTAAATGTGAATCCTGAGTGTTCTGCGTGTCTCTGTGTGAATGAAGAGTTTTGTTTACTACACACTTACTGTAGCACATGTGACACTCGCAGTGTTTCAGCCTCTGCTGCCTTACTAAATGAGGACATAAATACACAAACATTTCATTTCATTTGAGTAAAACTAGCGTCAAATTTAAAGGTATTCACGGCAACCCGTCAAATTAAAAGTTCGGTTTTACTTGAAGGCATTGTTCCAGAAATATTACTAGCGTTCAGCAGAATGTACATACTACTACTATTACTAAAATTATTAAAACTTTATTATTATTTTTTTTTCTTCCATGTTTGTTTGCCAAAAAACAAAGTTTGTTTCATTCATGTTTTCTGCCTTTATTTGATAACTAGAAAAAAATTAAATACACAACACAGAATTTCTGAGGGGCTGTTTTAAGTTGAAATAAGGTGTTTTCATGCTTACAAATAATTAGACATGCAAAAACAGAATCTGGTAACAATAAAGTATTTGATAAGGAAAAAATACAACATTTAAACGTAATTTTTGTTAAACTTTTAGTAAATTGATGTGAAACTATAGTTTTATGGTTTTAATTCATTAGAAGTGCTTTTTGATTAATAAAATTTAATTTAACCATTAAAAAGGAGTCCAGAAAAATTAAAATGGAAAAAAATGCAATCCAGGAAAAAAATGAATTTGGGAAAAAATTAAACTGATTTCATAGGGCCCTATTTATGTGCCCCACCTGTGACTATTCAGCCGTGATTTTTATTTTCATAATTTAAACTGTCAAAGTGCGATTTTGTGTCTTACACTGTGTTTCTCAAACTCTCTCAGAAAAAAAAGGTACAGAAGCTGTTACTGGGTTGGTACCCTTTTAAAAGGTACTAATATTGTACTTTAAGGCACTAATATACACCATTTAGGGGTAAATATGGTACAAATGTGTATCTTTTAAAAAGGTACCATACCAAATTTGCATTTGTACCTTTTTTTTTTTCTGAGTGTAACTGCAACTTTACATCTGACTTTACCTAATGATGAAACTATATGTGACCTTGTAGACTATACTTTGCAAAATTTGTTTCTTTACAAAAGTGCATCCGGAAAGTGTTTACAGCGCTTCACTTTTTCCACATTTTGTTATGTTAAAGCCTTATTCCAAAATGGATTAAATTAATTGTTTTCCTCAAAATTCTACAAACAATACCCCATAATGACAACACAAAAGAAGTTTGTTTGAAATCCACAGAGAAACGCTGGAGCTCTTTCAGAGTGACCAGCAAGTTCTTGGTCATCTCCCTGACTAAGGCTCTTCTCCCCTGATTGCTTTATTGTTTTATTTTGTTTTATTTTATTTTATTGTTTTTAGGAAGAGTCCTGCTGGTTCCAAACTTCGTCCAAATTCTTCTGTACCCTTTCCCAGTTCTGTGCCTTGATACAATCTTGTCTCTGAGGTCTACAGACAATTCCTTGGACTTCATGGCTTGGTTTGTGCTCTGACATGCACTGTTAGCTGTGGGACCTTATAGACAGGTGTGTGTCTTGTGCCTTTCCAAATCAAGTCCGATCAACTGAATTTACCACAGGTGGACTCCAATCAAGTTGTAGAAACATCTCAAGGATCTCAAGGAAAAAACAGGATGCATCTGAGCTCGATTCTGTGTCTCATGGCAAAGGCTGTGAATACTTATGTACATGTGAGCGTTTTTTTTTTTTTTCAATTGTTCTCAATAGGAACGCCACGTTTGTTAACCCTTAAATGCATACCTCGGGTCTTTAGCGACCCTGTACATCATTTACCCTCTCCCTCCTTCATTTTTTAAAGTTTGACATCAGCTTTGTTAATATTTCTCAATTTACTCATTATAAACAATAAAACAAGAACAAAAAAAAATGTTTTCTGATTAATTTTTTTTTGCAAAATAGTGTACTGTATAGGGTCGCTAGAGACCCGAAGTGTGTAATAGGCCATGTGCAGCAGAATATGGTTGTATACCGTATGTAATACCGTATTTGAGTCCTTAATATTATGTTCACACACAGTACGTTTATTTACGGGTGTGACAACTGTATTCTATAACCGAACTCGCACCCGTAAATTTTCAGGACTCGCAACCGCATTCTTGGAACACAAGCACTGTGTGAAGGAACAGAACTGGACAACTAGTTGTCTGTCACGTCATTCAGTGTGAGAGAAATGCTCTGCCGCACAAACGTCACTATGGTTACTCATAAAGAATACGGGCTTGACTCCTGTTGCACGTTCATACAGAGTATTTGAAAAGCCACTGTAAGCTGCTGTGTGAACGGGACATTCTGAGACTCCCATCTGAAAGTAAATGCGGTTGTCAGTCCCAAGAACTGAAGGTGTGAACGTGGCCATAGTGTAAGTATATTTTTCGTGCGCAAAAATATGTAAATATTTTCTGACTAAATACATGCAGTTCACCTTTAGTTCTCGAGTAGGCAATAATGACGTGATTTTTCACTCGTCGCAGACATAAAACAAAATAATATCATGCAAAAGCTGAATTGGTTTGAATGGCTTTACTGCAGAGCAATTTCTATATGCAATAAAATATAACCCTGGTGAAAAACCAGCATATGCTGGTAGGTATGTTTTGATGATGGGATGCTGGTTTAGCTGGTCCTTAGCTGGTTTAAGCTGGTCTTTTGCTGGTCAAGGACCATCTTAACCCAGCATCAAAACATACCTAACCAACATCCCAGCATCAAAACATACCTACCAGCATATGCTGTTTTTTTTTTTTCACCAGGGAAATGTGACTGTTATTTGATGGTGGATGTGGTGAAGCTGCCAGCGATCAAACTATTGATTTTGAAGTCAGTGAAAACGATAGTTTTGCGAATATGGTTGAGATCGCGAATATGAGCCAAATGCTGAATGTACTGTAGAAATGCGCTCTGACGTTAACAGCGATGGTAGCCTACAATCATCTGCTCAAATTGAACCGTTCTAAGTTTCAAAAGATAACGAAATATGCTTTATTGTATTTTATTTTACACGCCAGGAGCGGTGAATGTTAGGGCATTTTTTGTTTGTTTGTTTTTTCACGGCGCCAAGAGTTGAAGAATGTTCAACTTTGAATAAAACGCTGCGCTCATCACTGTCACTTTCTGGTCAGCTAACCAATCAGAGTGGAGGAGGGGCGGGACTAATACCGACCACCCTGCTAGGGCTGTTCTATTACGAAAAATTTGATTCCAAGAATCGATTCATCACTGTTGTTTTCGATTCTTGTTTTTTTTTTTATTTGGAGGAACCTAATTTCGCATTGACTATAGGATAAAGGTCTTAGAAAGTAACCTTATCGTAGTATGAAGCTTTGTTTTTAAAAATTATGATATATTTCTGTATTTAAATTTATATTTAAATATTTAAGCTTTGTTGATCTGAAAACTGCTCTGAATGGGGAGTCGATTCCCCCTGACGGTTGGAATCGACTCTCGGTTCCCAACGCATCGGAATCGATTCTTTTTGGAATCGATTCCCAGCCCTACACCCTGCTCGTACTACGACTGAACAACATTTATTTATGTCTTTAACAGATTAAATGGCCGGACTACCATAATATTGTTATGAAAAGTAATGATTGGAGAAACATTTCATTCGCTATGTGTTTGCTATATACGTCAGCGGATATTCTGTATTACACTGTAGCAACCACAGCGTCTCAACAGAAAAAACGTCTGGGTGTTTTCTGTAACATAACAAAATGTGGAAAAAGTGAAGCGCTGTACATATAATGTTAATTTATACCTTACAAATGTGACTTAAAATTGCAACTTTGTATCTTGCAATGTGAGTTTATATAAAGAAATTATACAATTTTAAATGTTCAAACAGCCAAATTTAACTTTTTTGACAACTTTGTGGTCAAAGTAATAGAGAGACAGTATTTATTTATTTATTTTTTTCACACAACCGTTCGGTTCAACTGAAAACAATTACACATTTACCAAGAAAGAAAGAGTCCAACTCTGTGTTATAGGTGTTGCTGTAAAAGCTTTTTATTGCAAAGTACAGTAAATGCTTTTCCATTTGGAATTTAGAAGTCAAATTTTCACATTCTCGATCTTTTATTCAAAACCAACTTTTATGGCACTTGTAGCAATGGGTGAAACTCAGTATGCGAGTGCAATAATATCAAAGGCCATTTGAGCAGGGCTGATGGGTGCATGACAATGTTTCAAGTCTGTGCTGCGTAAACACATGAAACAAAAGCTACGTTCACAGGGTATCGAGACATCACAGGCTACATCCACAAAATAATGACATCGCCCGCTGACGTTTGTTATTGTTTGAACCATGCATGGCTTAATTTCTCTTAAATTAGAATTTTCACAGAATAACACTGCTTTTGACCTATAATACACTATTCTATACAAAATACAAACAAAACATGAACACAACAAAAAATAAAAACGCTGAAGTGACATTTACACAATTGTACAGCATCTCTCTCATGTTTAGCCTCTACATCAAGGTTCTACTTTACACGTATCTAATCTCTTATCCACATAATACTCAGAATAAAAATCTGAGGGAAAAAGGTTGAAAAACATAAAGTTTATAATACTCAATTTTCCAATTCCTTTCGAAATTGCATGCTACACATGATAAGGTGCTGATAATGGTACTATTATTATTATTAACAGTGGACATGTGTCTCTCTGGTACATCTGTGAAATTTCCAATTTCCCCAAAAAAAGATTAATCGAAATTACCACAGTGGACAAAAAATAAGTCTTCTGTAATTTACTCTCTCCAAACCAATATGACTCTTGCAGTTCTGTAAAAATTTTCACTATTTTGAAGAATCGTCACGCTGCTCTTTTCCATACATCCGTGTACTTTGACCTATTGTTAAGAAAACGCACTAAAACAAGTAGTCCATATGACTTGTGGGCTATAATTTGAAATCATATGATAACTTTCTGTGACAAACAGAACAAGTTTTTACTAGAAAGTAAAATCTTGATCATCTTGATCAATTCACACCCCAAATATCCAACTTGGATTAGAACAAATCCTTTAAAATGCCCTAAAATCTTTTCCTCTTCCTTCCTTTGCTGACCAAATAATTAGATTCTCACAAAAAAGCATCATTTCGTCAAGGCACTCATTTTATAATGCCACCGTTTTTTTTAAAACCAAATATGGCTAGAAGTCCTTTCATTTAAATAGACGATTATCTACTTTTGCATGTTGAAATAAATGAATTACTATAAAGACAATGAATGAGGGAATGCCACAGCCGGAGGGAAAAGAGAAATACGACGTTCTAGTTTGTTCTCATTTGTGTGCAAAGTAATTTGATCATCTTTATCCAAGTTATACAGGTTTCGATTGCACAACGAGACTTCACGGTTTAGCAGAAATTAAAAGGTTTTACGTTTTTTTTCCCTATCGCTCTTGCGCAACCTAAAGCTATCTGAAAGCAATCGGACGTGACATGAGAAGCCCTCCTTTTTTTTAAAAAACAGGACAAACAAAGAAACAAACAAGTTTTACCACAGCAGTAAACCAAGGAAGAATCGCTGCTGATTTACACGAGATATGAACGTTAAAGGTGCTATTCAACGCCTTCTGAATTCATCCGAACAGCCAGTACAAAACAAAAACGGTGAGATGGCATCCAGTCATCTTCGAACACGCTTCTTTGGGATCATTCTGAAGGCCACAGCGGTAAGAGACGGACATTCGTCTCTGTACTGGAGAACTGGACAATCAGCATTCTACAGGCTGTGTGTGTGAGCGTCTATAAATGTTGTGCATCAGGAAAGTTGCGCTGCAACTGTGCTTGTTCTCTTTCAAAAATGCATTAAAACGATGTTTGGGATATCATTAACAGTCCGCAGGAACAGTGAACATGCACCTGAGTGGTTTCAATGATTCTCTTCGACCACCTTGGGACAAAATGCATAAGCTAGTAAATGGAGTATGGTCTGACTACACGTCCCAGGATAACTAAAGTATAGTGGGTTAGTGATTATAATCCCTTTCCCCTGTGAGAATACAAATTGTCCACAGCAATAACCGTCGTAAAACACAAACCCAGAAACATGCACCTGATCCAGAGGAAAGCAAACTCGAGCTAAAGTGACCTGTTCCAGCTCGTTTGTGTTTAGATGTGTGCGCCGAGACCCTGAGCGGCTGCCGCTGGCTCACACTTGCATCTCAGAGCTGCTGGCCAATCCCAGCGCCTGCGCCTCTTCTGGCGTAAGACCGTTCTTCAGTGTTCTTCTTACTGTAGAGGAAATCAAAAGGGAATGAATGAGAGAACGAAGCGCTCGAGAAAGATGATAGAGATGATAGAGAATTTTAAATACTCAAACTCCTATTATAATTTAAAAGTATAATAAACACTATTTAAACTAATACCATAATATCAAGAAATCAAGTATCATCTATTTTTAAAACAAGGATGATTAAAAAAATCATTTGTTTAATGTGTTAAAGGGATAGTTCACCTAAAAATGAAAATTTGATGTTTATCTGTTTACCCCCAGGGCATCCAAGATGTAGGTGACTTTGTTTCTTCAGTAGAACACAAAGAAAGATTTTTCACTCAAAACGTTGTAGTCTGTCAGTCATATAATGGCAGTCAATGGCTACCAAATCTTTGAGAGTAAAAAACATGCACAAACAAAACCAAATTAAACCCTGCGACTTGTGACGATACGGTGATGTCCTAAGACACCAAACGATTGGTTTGTGCGAGAAACTGAACCGTATTTATATCATTTTTTACCTCTGATTCACCACCGTCCTACTGTCCTGAGCACATGCACAGCATCTGGCGCGTGACATGTGTACGTGCTCAGGCGTAGTATACGCAAGCGCCGGAAGCGTTCTGCGCTTATACGTCACTTATTGTTTACACTTTGCACGGAGATCGCGTCCGGCACTTGTGTGTACTACGCCAGAGCGCGCACACGTCACGCGTCAGATGCTGAACAACCACTCAGGACAGTAGGACAGCGGTAAAAAATGATATAAATACTGTTCAGTTTCTCACACAAACCGATCGTTTTGTGTCGTAGGACATCACTGTATCGTCACGAGTCGCAGGGTTTAATTTGGTTTTGTTTGTGCATGTTTTTTTTTTACTCTCAAAGATTTGGTAGCCATTGACGGCAATTATATGACTGACAGACTGCAACGTTTTGATTTAAAAATCTTTGTTTGTGTTCTACTGAAGAAACAAAGTCACCTACATCTTGGATGCCCTGGGGGTAATAACAACGCAACGTTGCGCTTTTGTAAAATAATGAAAGCAAACAGGATGCGCTTCCTGCCGTCTCGGTCTCTGTGCACTTGAGCGTGAAACTTCGAAACTCAGTGTATACTTGCCTTACAGACATGAAAAATAAATTTATGGAAAGTGAAATGTCTTCTTTTAAATGAACCAATTCAAATAGAAAACAAATATTCTCAGATTA
This sequence comes from Labeo calbasu, assembly GCA_019740295.1. NCBI lineage: Eukaryota > Metazoa > Chordata > Actinopteri > Cypriniformes > Cyprinidae > Labeo > Labeo calbasu. The sequence continues at coordinate 25,312 of JAHKKF010519403.1, read as the reverse complement.
TGTATTTTGTATGAAACATGCGGAGATGAGTCAGTGTCGTTGACTTCATCTCCTAAGCCGAATATAATGAAAGCATTAGTTTATCAATAAATTATTAAGCCTAAATTATTAAAGTCTCCTTGCTGTCTTTCCTTGACAGATATAATTATCATATCAGCCCGTGCGTTGTGACAAGCTTTTTTTGTGCGTTTGAGTGCTTATTAGGCTATGTAAGCAATTAAAGGCTCATTATTATGATTTATATGGTTTATTGATAAACATGCAACTAATAGTACTAATGCTTAAAATAAATGACTACTAGTCGACCAGAAAAATATTCAGTCAAGGGCAGTCCTACATTTTACCGTATTTACTGTATTTTTATCAGAGAAATGCAACATTGGTAAGCATAAGACTTTCTTTCCAAAACATCTTTTACAAAAACAAAAAACAACTACTTTCAAAACTAAAAATTAATCATTTGGCAAATTTGTTTATTGCAAGTATATTGAAATTGGCAAATTAAAAAAAAAAAAAAAAAGTATATTGATGATACACTCCAAACGCCCCATAATCCAAAGCAATTAAACAGTTAAATTTAGTTCCAAAAGGGACAAATCCACCCCCGAAAGCCACTTTGGAATGATATCATGGCCACCATATTTAAAGAGATAGTTCCCTCAGAAATGACAATTCTGTCATTAATTACTCACCCTCATGTCATTTCAAACCCGTAAGACCTTTGGTCATCTTCAGAACACAAATTGAAATATTTTTCAACACATTCAAGGCCCAGAAAGTTAGTAAGGACATTGTTAAAATAGTCCATATGACATCAGTAGTTTAACCCTAATTTTATGAAGCTACGAGAATACTTTTTGAGAGACTGTTTTAACAATGTTGCTACCTTTCTGGTCTTACTACAATCATTTCCGGCCTTTCTGAACATGTCAGTTGCGTCGCTGTCTACCCAGGGTCAGAAAGCTCTCGGATTTCATCAAAAATATCTTAATTTGTGTTACGAAGACAAACAAAGGTCTTACGGGTTTGGAACAACATGAGGGTAAGTAATTAATGACAGAATTTTCATTTTTGGGACAACCTGAAGTGTGTTCCAAAGAACAGTGTTTGGTCCCCTATACCCGTCATCCCTTCAAAACTCTTCCTCTGGAGGGTAAACTCTTTAACAGGTTTTGGGGCATAGGGATAAGCCCTTCCGAACGAATTGTGTTTGTGGTATTCGCAGACTCACAGGATTTGCGGTTGGCTCTAGAGCGTCTCCTCTCACGGGGCTGTGCGCGCTGACTGGGGCCCTGAGTGGCTGATTTCACAATGCGTTCCATGATTTCATCCGCTGTATCATTTGTGCAATTAGAAGTGTCTTCATTTGCAGCAGACAAAAGTGCCGTATGGCCTAGAAAACAAAGACCAACGTACGGAACGTTTGCGTCAAGTTGAGCATGTACGGCTAATGCAAATCAGCATCATCTGTAGCTCTAAATACACAAAAATACCTCGAGTGGCTCGAGTACGTGTGCGGAGGCCGGGGAGGACAGAGGATTGACTGTCGCCGCCCTGCAGGCTGGTGCGAAGTACTGCAGTCATCTGCTCATGTTCAGCTGCGTCCTCCGTGTAGCCCAAACCCTGCGGCTGACTCTCCTGACCCTCCAGAGGAGTCCCTGCAAACTTCCCACTCTGAGGAGAGAAATAATAAAGAAATCAATTCATTCTATATACAAATTTTGTTTGGTTGTGTTATATATGTTTCGTCATTTACTTTTAGTCTCACTTCAGACAAATATGTGTTATATAAATGATTCCAATCTATGGTTAAAAGTAATCTCACTAAACTCAAATGCAAAAAATACATGTCACCCCAAAACATCTCTTTTCATAGTGGTTTAGTATATTATTCACAAATTAGTCGTATATTAGTGCATTAAGGCTCAAGTCAAAAGTCTGGAATTATTAATAGCAGACTTTCAATTCAGAGTTGATCTTGAAATAGTTTTACATCTGTATTAGCTTTGTTTAACATCATGTTTTATTTACAAAAGTTTATCATGCTCTTATCTTCTGTTCAATTCCACATGGAGAAGCACGATCGTTGCATACAATAAAAAAACGATACAAATACTGATCCTCTAGATACTGTACAAACTTGGAAATGCTCTGGTAATACATGCTAGACATTACAGGTCAGTGGAATCACATGAAGAAACGTGAAACCCATCCATGCAAAGGTGCAGAAAAGCACACCGATACACGCATACCTCATCATCCTCTTCCTCATCACTCTACAGAGAAGAAATGAAAGATGTCACGTGACGGAAAAGATGAGCAGGAAATGTTTTGGTTTTTGGAATTTGGTTTGGCACTTGAAGACTCTTAGTTTCACAACACATTTCAAAATGTACTAGCCTGAACTTCATTCTAGTGCACTTTAGGCAACTAAAAAAAAAACTGCCAAAAATATGTCCAGGTCATATATTACCCCAAACAAACAAATAAATAAATAAATAAATAACTTTATTTTATTTTATTTTATTTTATTTTATTTTATTTTATTTTATTTTATTTTTTATTTTTTTATTTTATTTTATGATAAGTAAATTTTTCCAACTACTCTACTGATCATAAAATAAAACAACAACATTCACACTGGGAAGGAAGTAATGAATGAATAATTGAATTTTAATATTTTGAATTTCATTTTATTTTATTTCAGGATAAGTATTTTTTTTTCACCAACTCCAATGAACATAAAATAACACAAAAACATTTCACACTGGAAAATAAATAAATAAATAAATTTGGTAAAATGGTAAACGTCATGGCAGCATTTGTTGTGCTGAATTTATTTTATTTTATTTTATTTTATTTTATTTTATTTTATTTTATTTTATTTTATTTTATTTTATTTTATTTTATTTTATTTTATTTTATTTTATTTTATTTTATTTTATTTTATTTTATTTTATTTTATTTTATTTTATTTTATTTTATTTTAGGATAAGTAATTTTTTCCCCACCAACTCCAATAAACATAAAATAAAACAAAAACATTTCACATTGGAAAATAAATAAATAAATAAATAAATTTGGTAAAATGGTAAACATCATGGCAGCATTTGTTGTGCTGAATTTATGCTTATTTTTTATTTTATTTTATTTTATTTTATTTTATTTTATTTTATTTTATTTTATTTTATTTTATTTTAATTTAGGATAAGTAATTTTTTCCCCACTAACTCCAATAAACATAAAATAAAACAAAAACATTTCACATTGGAAAATAAATAAATAAATAAATAAATAAATAAATTTGGTACAATGGTAAACATCATGACAGCATTTGTTGTGCTGAATTTATGCTTTTTATTTTATTTTATTTTATTTTATTTTATTTTATTTTATTTTATTTTATTTTATTTTATTTTATTTTATTTTATTTTATTTTATTTTATTTT
>JAHKKF010519403.1:0-21813 GCA_019740295.1 Labeo calbasu | reverse complement strand
TTTTATTTTATTTTATTTTATTTTATTTTATTTTATTTTATTTTATTTTATTTTATTTTATTTTATTTTATTTTATTTTATTTTATTTTATTTCAGGATAAGTAATTTTTTTCCACCAACTCCAATGAACATAAAATAAAACAAAAACATTTCACATTGGGAAATACATAAATACATAAATTTGGTAAAATGGTAAACATCATGGCAGCATTTATTGTGCTGAATTTATGCTTATTCTATTTTATTTTGTTTTATTTTATATTTTATTTTAATTTAATTCAGGATAAGTACATTTTCCCACCAACTCTTATGACCATAAAATAAAACAACTACATTTCACACTGGAAAATAAATAAATAAATAAAATGGTAAACTTCATGGCAGCATTTGTTGTGCTGCATTTATGATTATTTTATTTTAATTTATTTTATTTTTAAATTAAACAACAACATTTCACACTTGTTGGTCAACAAATAAATAAATAAAATATTATTAAAATGGTAAATTTGGTAAAATGATAAACAGAATGGCAGCATTTGTTGTACTTTCTTATTTTAATTTATATAACTATTCCAGTATTTTGAGATAAAATGTGACCTGGATATTTTTGCAGATTTAAATCAATTAAAAAATAACATTCAAAATTATCATAAAAACCATAATTGAACAAGAATCACCTTAAAATAATTTACTTTCTGCAAAATATAACTTCTTTTCCCCTTTTTTGTGTTATAAAATGACCTATGTGCATTTTAGTGAGATTCAACGTATTATTGCAAGTGGAAAAAAAAAAAAAAAAAAACTTAAAATGAGCCCAGTTACAAGCTGTTCTCAAAACGAGGTTTCAGAAATGTTCTTCTTGTTTTCCAGCGACATGTGTAACTGAACTTCCTCCTTTACCTCAGCTCTACCTCTACAGAGCGTGAGCTCGCATTCAGCGCTCCTACAGGGACATCCAAAGGTTTGGATTTTCACACAGAGATTGAATTAGACACCCTTCTTAGACTAAGGAAGACCCCCGCCAAGCATAACACGCCATGAAGGGCTATCCTGGCTATGACATCCCCCATGAGAGGCATTAAATTGGCCTCCTGGAGTAACAAATACCCAGGGCAAGTCCAGAGCTTCAAAACCCATGACAATAGACTGCTAGGTTTACAGTGTTTTATTATTGTAATGCAGGTGGTGAGCGTGCTTTGTGGCCATTCTGAACACCCTGAGGCGGACGCAGGGAAATGGAACACACACGCGATAACAATCAGACCTCACTGGTCTCAAGCAGACGCAGAGTGTGAATAAGACACTGGAAGCATCTGAAAGAATAATGACTCCCTCTTGTGGCGCAAAGATGAAGCACAGAAATTAAACAGCTTTTTGAAAAAGGCTCAAGATATCCATGTCTTTCCTTTTTAGCAGTTGAATAGAAATTATGTTTGTAAGGAAAACATTCCAGGATTTTTCTCCATATAATGCACTTCAATGGGGATCAGCAGGTTGAAGGTCCAAACTGCAGCTTCAGTGAAGCTTCAAAAGGGCTCTACACAATCCCATCTGAGGAATAAGGGTCTTGTCTAGTGAAACAATCTGTTATTTTCTTAAAAAAAAAAAAAAAAAAAAAACACACTTTTTAACCACAAACGCTTGTCTTGCACTACCTTGACTTAATGTATTACATAGTCACATTGGAAAGTGACTACGACCCAGTGTTTACAAAGCGAACGTGCAAAGAAAGTCAAACAGCTTTCACCAAAAAAGGTCAAACAATGATGTGGGACGATTTTGAAGTTATGAACTGGAGAAGAACTAACCACATGTGACCTTTCCAACGTGATTATGTAATGTGTGAAGACATAGACGTGAATCACAGAGCTAGTCCGAGATGAGCATTTGTGGTTAAAAGGTTTTAACCACAAATGCTCATCTCGGACTAGCTCTGTGATTAGACCCTTAGATAAGACCCTTGTTCCTTGGTTGGCATCATGTGGAGTCCTTTGAAGTTGCGTTGAAACTGCAATTATGGATCTTCAACCCGTTGGCTCCCATTGAAGTCCACTATATGAAGAAAAATCCTGGAATGTTTTCCTCAAAACCCTTAATTTGTTTTAGACGGAAGAACTTTTCCCTTAATATTAAAGGGATGCTTCATTTAAAAATTAAAAATTGTGTCACCATTTACTCACCCTTATAACATTATTAAAAGAAGATATTTTGAAAATGTCATTTGGTTACCAACATTCTTCAAAACACCTTCGCGTTCAACACAACAAAGAAATTTATACAGGTTTGGAACGACATGAGAGAGAATAAATGACGACAGAATTTTTTGTCTTAATGAGTTTTTTCTTCTGTTGTGCTCAAAACTAGCCCAATCGCGTTTCGTGGGGGATAAAATACACATTTTTTTGTCAGGGTTCCCCTGGTAAATTCACATTTCAGGGGCTAAATATGACGTTATCTGTGATGGGAATAACGACGTTATAAATAAACGGAACTATTTTTTTTCAGTGAGTAATCAAACGAATTACTGTTTCCCCCGTTACAAAGCCGTTACCGTTACTCACAATAAAATGCAGCATTACTATAATTTATTATCATTTTATTATGATTTTTTTTTCAATTCATCTGAATGGATGCGCAGCGTACCTGTATTTGACGAACTGTAAACTCTAGTGCGAAAGCACGTGACTAGCTTTCGTTATGTCTCACACACACGCAAAATGTATATATTCTTTGCTGTATTTTCCTGTCAAAATAACAGAGTTCCTTTGGAATTCTTCAGCTTTTACGAACTGACGGTTTCTCCGGTAATAGGCGGAACTAATGTGCAAACGGCAATCTCATTGGCTGGTGCTCACCTATTATCAGCCTGTTTTCGATTTCAGCAAATCAGTTTGAGTGAAAGCAGACAACGTGATTAATATTCATGAACCCAGCAGCTCATTAATCCCTAGTGCGTTTTATTTTGTTATTAGTAGTAGAATTCGTAGTAGTTTTGTTATCTTTTCAGTATAATTTGTTTTATAGAAACACTAAATTACAAACGATATCTTACGCACCACCACCAGTCCTAAGTTCAGTCAATATGGCAAAGCGTCGCCTTAGAATTATAAGGTTTTATCTGCATTCTGAGCATTTTTGAGATATTGAGCTTCAAAGCAAGTTTTTGTGTTCCATAGACCCATTTTTATTTTCTAAAAAAAGGCCCAAAATGTACACAGCTTACAAAAGAAACATCACATAATGTAAATACGTTGTTACCGAATAAGAATATGTGAATAACTAAATTTTGACAAAAATGTCAGACAGAACCTTATAATTCTAAGGCGATGAAATATGCATTCATACATGGTTATTTTAAAGCTGTAATTACTAAAGTTTAATGCTAAATCATCATAATGTCATATTATAAAGCTTGACTGACTGATGCTAAGTTTACATTCAGATATTTATAAAAACTGTGCCATTAAGCTTATCTGGTGAGCAAACAAAAAAAAATGTTCATTTCATTTAAATTTCATTCATTTAACATATTTAATATTGGGGGCATCCAAGTTATGTGACATATTTTAACTTTTTTTTTTTAAAGTAAAACAATACTTTCCCTTGGTAATTAGTTACTTTTATAATGTGAGAAATAACTAGTAACTATAACCAATTATGTTTTTAGAGTAACATGCCCAACACTGGACGTTACTGGGGTTGATTCAACCCGCGGACATCAAAAAAAACAGCCCATGGTGTTGAAGTAGCCCAATTCTGACGGGAAAACCGCAGACTTGGCAACACTGCTATGGAAGTCAATGGCTACCGTCAACTGTTTAGTTATTCTTCAAAATATCTTTGTTTGTGTTCAATAGAAGAACGAAATTCATACAGGTTTGTAACGACATAAGTGTGAGTAAATGATGACAGAATTTTCATTTTTGGGTAAACTATCCCTATAAACTGATCCTTGTATAGTAATCTTGTATGGCAATTGTTCACACTCACCTCTGTGATCATTTTGCCCCGGGTCTTGTTCCTCTCGCGGTGATTGGCTCGTTTCTGCTTCTGCTGCAGGACTCGCTCTCTGGTGGTTCGGTACTCAAGTGCAAATTCACTCAGAATCTTACTGAAGCGGTGAATGCTCACCTCTCGTATTGCGTATGGAGGGTGGCCCAGGAACAGCAGGAATGAGTGAAACCTGTAGATTAATCGCACAGCGACATCACTTTAAGTGATCTTCAGACATCTCTGCAAAACTTCTAAGGCTTAGTTCAGACAGGCAGCACAAAACCAGTGATGCTTTTAGCATATATGACATTTGAACATCAAAAAAACTAAATCCAGCTGTTTGCAAACATATTTAGGCACCTGTTTATGATGCGACGATGCACGATTTTTAGGATGATAATCCTTTCTGCACAGTCTTTAAGGAAGTCTGACATGCGCTGCTTAAGGGCTGGTTTCATTTCATGTTTGGCTATGACCTTTAGGTGATCCCAGGATGCTTTGCAGCGACGCTCCATCTGAGATAGGTTTTCCTGCAGCTGGTCGAAGTCAACCTGAAGAAGACAGGACAACCGGTGATCAACAAAGGCAGCTAATGATTGGTCCGTTCACTTCAAAAGCAATGCTTTACTTTTAGCAACAACACATGGATTTGTGAAGCCTTGATTTCTTCCTTTGTACGTGGCACACTGCCATTGTTTGTACACTGGAGTCCAAACGTCTGAGACGATATTGAAACTCTGGGATTAAAATCTAATTTAAATCTGGAAATGAACAGAAAGTTTTAGTGTTTGAAATATTTAAAACAAAGAAATGTGATAAAGGCGAAATAAGAGCACTAAGCACTATTTCTAGGACACTAGTCAAATAAGCAAATTTGTGATAGTGATCATGTGATTTTTTTGTACGAAAGGTCAGGTGTTCTTACCCTGTACCATATTAAATATAATGAAAGACCCAAAATTATGATAAAAATGTAAAGATGCCACTAAAATCAGCTGTGATGGCGCTGTAAATGCGCTGTGGGAGTTCTGCTAACCTTAGCAGAGCGAGTGATAGCTCCAATCTCAGAGTAGAGGTCTGAACTTTCTGGAAACTTCTCCACGACGATGGAGCAGACGTGATGCAGTAGAGACTGTTTGTGAACGGTGTCTTTCACCTCAGGAACTTTCTCTAGGTAACTCAGCTCAAAGCCTTTAGCCTGAAAACACAATCACATAAATCAAAAAAGACCATAAATAAACCCACACACTGATAATGATAACATACTGCTTGCTTGTTTTGATGAAGCCATACACATGTATAACACTTTTAAGCAATTAAAATGTTTAATCTAATTCATTATTCTAATTAACTGCACATTAACGTTGTCTGAGAAATTACCCCCTAAAAGGTCATTTGTAATAATACAATTTAAAAAAATCATTAAACTGTATTAATTCAGTAACAAAACACAGCTTTTTAATGAAACAATTTTGCTGATCAAAACAGTTCAGACAGTACTGAGAATATTTTTGAACGTCTTTAAATTTTAAAATCCATATAGGCTAATTTTTTTTAATTAAATTTAATATATCATTTATTTTGGAATGTTGCTATTTTTCCTGTAATAAAAGTATTTTGCTTTTTATTATTTTTTATTATTCTCTTTTTTATTAAAGGGAACCCCGGGTATTAAGACTTGCATGGCTTAATATAACTTAAATGATGTCTTTTACTGAAAAATGCAGCAGGAAATCCAATTTTCTTTAAAAAATCCACATTGTTTTATACATATTTCGGATTATGGGGGCGCCATTATTTTCATGACGTGAAATGTGACCCTGGACATAAGTGTCAATTTTGTAAAATTGAGATTTATACATCATTTGAAAGATGAATAAATATTCTTTTGATTGACAACTATTTGAAATTCTGGATCTAATAAAAATAAAAAATCTAAATATCAAGAAAATTGCCTTTAAAGTTGTCCAAATGAAGTTCTTAGCAATGCATATTACTAATCAAAAATTAAGTTTTGGTTGGCGCCAATAGCCTTGTGGGCAGTGTGCCCGAGTTCGAATCCCGCCTCGTGGACTTTCCTGATCCCACCCCCCTCACTCACTTCCTGTCTCATCTCCACTGTCCTGTCAAAAAAATTAAGTTTTGATATATTTACAGTAGGAAATTTACAAAATATCTTGATGGAACATGATCTTTACTTAATATCCTAATGATTTTTTGCCATCTTTTGGAATAATCGATCATTTTGACCCATACAATGTATTTTTGGCTACTACTACTGGTGCTACCTGTTGCTATTTTTGACCACAACTCGGAATAAGCAACTTGGAAAATAAAATGCTGATATGATGCCACATTGTGTGGTTTTTGGTTATAATTTTCAGTCAAAGGGCAACAAGAGAAGCAATGAAGCAAAGTCTTCACTGCTTTCTTAGCGATAAGAAGAGGAGAAAAAAAGCCTATGGACAAATAAAACCTCCTAAAGACCCGTGTCTTTGTTCTCTCGGATTTCACTCAATATCCGAGGACGTTTAGACTCCTCGTGGGGAAAAATCGATTGCTTAAGCCTATATGCTTATATGCATCGCCACTTTACAGGTACTCTTTCAGTAGCTGTGGTGATCATATCAGTATTTTATTTTCCGAGTTGTGTTGTGGTAAAAATAACAACAGGTAACGCCAATAGCTCACAGATTGAAACCAATCTAAATAATGGCGCCCCCCATAGTCCAAAATATGTATAAAACAATGTGGATTTTTTTAAATAACGTAGAGGGTTTTCTCCTGCATATTTCAGTAAGAGACACCACTTTACTACCCAGGGTTCCCTTTTATTAGAGGCAGCACTGTTTATACATTTGTGATTGATATGAGACATTTCATATTTACTGAAATTAATCATTCCTTAATCACTTTAAATAAGTGTAGTAAATGTGCCACGGTTGGTCTCTGAGGATAAAAAATGAAAAAAAAAGAAGAAAAGTGTAATGCGTGCTGGAAAAGCAGGAAAATTTTATATCAGATAAATTTGAAAGTGTAAATATGCGCAGATGAAATGAGCTCTGATGTGGAAAATCACATGCACCTTGAGAGCATTAGTCACTTTGGATCTGGTCCATCATCAAATCATTTCCTAAAAAAGGCCTCATTTTGACATTATTCTGATGTAGTTTAGTTGATTAGCATCAGTCCCATTAAGATAAAAGCGCTTTGAACGTGCACAGAGTCTATGTGCAGCTCCCATGCTGATTCTGACCAATGCTTCATTAACATATGATTAACAGAATCTCAATCCTGTCTGCAAGTCTGCGAGGCACGACAGAGCTGGGAATGGAGAAATCCCCACGGACGTGACATGACTCTCGCTGGCTTTGTTCTGCTGCCCACGCTCAATGGTTTACGGTAACAAAAGAAATTTTATGCCAAACTCACCACCTTATCAAGTTTATCTCCATCAGCCTTTTTAACGTTATTAAGATCTAAGCAAATACAGCAGACAGACAGAAAGAAAGACAGATGGAGATGGAGAGATTAGGGGTTGAAAGAAGAGCTGTAGAATTCGCTGGCACTTACATTGGTCCCATTGAGAAAGTTGCCAATAGCTAGCAGAGTTGAAAGGATGTAGCGCAGCGTCTTATTCTTTTCTAATTGGTCCATGCCCTCCTTCAGGTCCTGGAGTGGCTCTGCTACTTCCTGAGAGAGAGAGAAAAAAGAAAGGATTTGAAATAAATAGCCTCTGGGAAAGAATTTTGCAGACCGGTGGTTTTGCTTCAGGATCTGTTATCCCAACACAATACCATCATATGTTCATCATATAATAGAGAAACTCAAACAGCCCTAACACTGCTCTAACAACAACAAAACAATTTTCAGAATTTCTTATACATTAATGCTAATACATTTGTAATATATTTATATTCTGTAATACAGTAAATGTTTTCACAAGAACATTAAATTGATCAAAACCGACAGTAAAGACATTTATAATGCCACAAAACGTTTCCACTGTAAATCCTCTTTTAAAGATATTTATCAAAAAATCCTTAAAATATCATGGTTACCAAAAAACATTAGTGCTGTAAAAACGATTAATCGCGATTAATCGCATCCAAAATAAAAAGTTTTTGTTTACATAATATATATGTCTGTATACTGTGTATATTTATTATGTATATATAAATATACACAAATAGAGTATATATTTTGAAAATATTTACATGTATTTCCACATACATATTTCTATTAATGTAATCGATATTATATACAAAAATATTTTTAATATATAAATATAACATTTTTCTTAAATATATACAGACGTGTGTGTGTTTATATATACACACAATAAATAGACACAGTACACGCACATATATTATGTAAACAAAAACTTTTATTTTGGATGCGATTAATCGTTTAACAGCCCTAAAAAAATGCTAAGCAGCACTACTGTTTTTAACTTAAAATAATAAGGAATGTTTCTTGAGAACCAAATCAGCATATTCAAATTACTTCTGAAGGATCATGTGACACTGTAGACGGGAGCAATGAAGCTAAAAATTCAGCTTTGCCATCACAGGAAAAAATTACATTTATAAATATATTAAAATCATTTTAGTAATTGATGTAATAAATATGTGATAATATTTCACATGATTACAGTTTTACTGTATTGGTCAGCATGAGACACTTACTTTAAAAAAAACAAAAAAACAACTTGGCAACCCTAAACTTTTTTAAATATAACTGCAACCCAACTTGTTTTTATAGTTTGATTTGTAAATGCAGTTTGACATTTCTCTGGTTTCATGTTCTCCGCCAACAATTTATTACGTAAAACCATATTGAAAACCATATTTAATGTGGTCTTAATTACATTTCCATTTCATTTGAGTGGTTTAGTTCATGGTTTTCGAAGTTACATGTCAAGCAAACTGTATACAGTATGTCTGATCTAAATCATACATCATTGTATTAGTTAACTGCACTTCATTAATTACATTTAGCATTGATTTCTCCCTGCTATCCATTTCCCTATCAGAAGGACCTGGCGCCCTAGTTTTGGGTCACAACGTGCTAGTTAAGAGCCTCTGCTGACATTTTAGTAGAGGCGAGGTCAAAAGCAATTGACCCCAAACCACCATGATGTCATTTAATTTGTATAAGTGGGCTAACAGAACATGAGGCCGACCTTCTCTAGAGCGTCATAGTCCATCTTAAAGGCCCAAAGCTGCAAGCGGGCGGACAGCTCGCTGATGGAGGACAGAATGAGGAGGAACTGCTCTGCGCTGCCCAGCGGAGTGTCGGGGTTCGCCAGCTGGGCCTCCTGAATCTTCTGCGTCTCCTCCTCCGAAGGAATCATTGTCAGGATTTTCTACGAAAGAGCACGAGACCCAGCGGGGAGTGTTAGTATCACTGTCAGAAACCATTGTATATGGGGATTCGCCCCTAGAAAGGCATTCGCTCCATCAATCATCTGAGCGTTGATGAATAACAACACCTGGGAAGACACGGCTTTGCGCAAAAATGTGGGAAATGATGACTATTTCATTGCTATTTCATCTGCTAAGAGGATATCCCGCTGTTGCACAACTGAATAATCGAATAAAAAAGGTAATTTCTCCTGACCAGAGTGAAATTTCTGATAAAATCTTGAGAAACATAAATTGTGGTTGTCGGTGAGAATATAACGTTCTCTGCAGAGACATAAAGGGTGGAGAGAAACACTCTAATCCATTTTTCCCATGACGAAAGATAAAAAATTACAGATTTTATGAGAAAATGGGAGCTCCATTATTCACATGTTGATATTGAGACATTTACCTCAGATCTGTATCATGAGCTGTAACAGGCTAAATGAAGCATTTTGCTAACCTTTAATCTTTGAGATGAATTATATGAGCACTGCCAAAAATGCTTCAGTTTGACTCGCCGGCCAAACCATCTTGCTTAACATTAGTTTTAAGGGTAAAATCTATTGGTTTTGCGGAAATCCAAAGTAAACGTATATGCTCTCAGGGCAAAGGGGTTGAGTTATTTTGGACACAAGCTTTGCCTCGATTCTTTTGGTTTGCCAACTCGACTTCAGTCAGTATGTCTCTGTCTTGTTGAACACAGTTGTAGAGAACCATGTATTTTGGTAGAAATATGCTTTCATGTAGCAGTCTGGGGATGATCATAAATGCCTGAATGATCGATGTAACAAGAGAGAGAAAGAGAAAGAGAGAGCAAAGCGAACTGTAGAGGGGTTCAAGGAATATGTGACTCACGTGGACTCAAAACAAGGTTAGTATTAAGGACAGATGTGTTTTCTGCATGGTAACCTGTCTGGCATTCTCAGGATTAAAGTGTAACCATGCATTGTAACTAGCTTTAGAACTGAAACGTATGTATTGAGTTTTATTGTAGCCTTTCTTAAGAATTTCATCATGTCGAATTTGCTTCATTACTTGCAGTTGATTTGGCATAATTTGCGAAACGGAATGCGATTTTAAAACCGGTGCAGTATTACCTCTATGCCCTCTTTGCTCAAGGCGTACTCGTCAAAGTTGAGGATGGCTGTTTTGATGGTGCGAGGAGGCGGCAGGACCGTCAGTCCAATGTTGATGGCGTTACTTCTTTTGGAATCCAAAACGATGATTTCTTGACGCTTCCCATCTGCTGCCGTTTTCTGAAATCAGATATATAAACAGATCATCAGAGTTATTCATAGTGACTGTACTTTGAAAAGATGTCAAGGATTGCTGGTTAGCTTCAGCAGACAAAACAGAACTGTATTCTGTCGAAATACAAAAAAAAAAAAAAAAACGACACATACATCGCAGGAAAATTTTTATTTAATTTAATTTTTTCAATACCAGATTTCAAATTCATATGTTCTGAATGATAACATTTTGTGGTAAAAATGTGCCAATTAAAAACGTTTGACATTTAAAAATTTAAGAGTTCTAATTTCATGTTTATGCATTATTTAAATAGTACCATCACACTTGCTCCTATATGTATATATAAATATATTACACTATCAGAATTCTATTTTAGATTTTTTAGATTAACAATGTAATCAGTATTGTATTTATTAAACCCCAGTGTTGGGAAAAGTTACTTTCAAAAGTAATGTATTACAATATTGTGTTACTTCCTAAAAAAGTAACTAATTATATTACTTAGTTACTTTTTTATAGAAAGTAATGCGTTACATTACTTTTGCATTACTTTTTAAATCTAGGCAAAGCTTGCTTGTTTGTTTTTAATATAAAAATTCTATTTTTGGCAAATGTAAAATCTTTTTCACACCAAAAGCCTCAGGTTGAGAGAAAAGTAAATGCACACGTCTGTACAGTAGAATGCAGAAGAAGAAAGTTCAACACTCTTCAACACTCTTAGTCAGTATGACTAAACTGGATCATTGAAAATCAGCAGCAGAGACGTTGGTTAATAAAATGGGATTAAATTAATAAGAGATATTTGTATTATTTAATTATTGCAGGTTTGTGTCATATTTGCTTTTCACTGTTTTTATTCATTTTGATGAATACTGAGTCTGTTTTCTGTGAGTGAGATGAATAAATGCATGTTCACATTTATTCTAGAACTAAAATAACATCTTACTTCCGATTTCTCTCCACATGGGGACAAGGGGAGCTTTCAATCAATAAATGGGGAAAAAAAAGTAACAGGCGTTACTTATTTGAAAAAGGAACTCAGATATTTTCTTGTACATGAAAAAGTAATGCGTTACTTTACTAGTTACTTTAAAAAAGTAATCTGATTATGTAACTCACGTTACTTGTAATGTGTTAAGAATGTGATAAGAATCTCACCAAGTTAAGGGTTTTTAAGCATTTTACATTTATTCCAAAATAATAACTTAAGGCAGTAACAATTAAACAATCATTTTTAATAGTTAACTTTTAACTATTTTTGAATTTTCTGGATCATCAGTAATCAAAGCTCAGTAAATACTGGTTGCAGATAGGGAGATTTACTTCAAATTTCACCAAGCTGATTACTCACTAAAAACTCCCAAAGTTCATGTTTTCATGCCATTTTAAGTCTTATTTGGCTGTAACAAAGTGGTTAATCTAAGTATGTGAGTTGTTTACTTAACTTACTTTTACTTACTCACTTTTTTTTTTTAATTAGCCTTCTCATTAATGTTTCTTAGAGGAAATGCCTCTGATATATTCCAGTTCTTGAATCTGATTGGCTAAGAGGTCTTTCTAGTCATCCTATTCTACCAGTATCGCCACAGGACCAATTTTACCATTTGTATCACTCTGCTTACACAAAACTTACTATAATTTTAAAAATACTACCATTGTTGTGTCACAGAATGTAGTTTTAAGAGTTTTTTGGGCAAGAATGTAGTTGTTTAAACTTTAAATATGCCGTTTATTAATAAAGATAGCGCCTATTTTGCTTTAAAGTTTTCAAAAATGATCCACTAAAAAATTCTATTTATATAAATTCTGTTCTTTTCTATCCTTCAAAGAATCCTGAAAAAACATACCACAGTGTCCACAAAAATATTAAGCAGCACAGCTGCTTTCAACATTAATAATAAAAAGAAAGTTTCTAGTTCCCACAACAAGCCTGCTTCGCCCATCACGATACACATCTATTCTCCCACACCTAGTATGAAATAAGGATCCTTCAGCCTGTTCTTACTCTCACGCTGGCCACTGAGCTGAATAGGAAAGGCATTTCTTTAATGTGGATAATTACCCCAAAAATGGCTTCCTGAGATATGAACACAAAGCCGGGATATGTTTAATGTTTACTCGCTGAAAAGGCACGCAAGCACCTGAGGGCTATTTTGGGACTTTGATGGAGAATATTTCTGGAGAAGCAGAGCCATGATGGTACTCTGTCTGCTGCCAAACAGGGGGAGAGAAGGGGCTCGGAGGAAAAAGGGAGGGAGAACGGGTTGAAAATGAAAAACAGCTGGAAAAGGTTGCTCAGAGCAGAGAGGAGAGGAAACCCCATGCAGGCCACATTTCTGAGACACCATCTTAGAGCGAACAAGCCAAATAATATGATAGATCTGCATCTTCAGAACATCAATTCATCTCCAACACTTAAAATCTGTGATGGTGAACATCAGTGTTCTTTCCATTAAGTCAGGGATTTATCTCTGCACATGAAAAAGAACGTACATGAACTGAAATGACGGTGCAGTTCATGTTTCAGTGTACGGCTCACATACAAACTTCAAGATACTCGTAACAGGCTGTATTGATTAGGTTAAGAATGTTTCGGCCAAGCTCTGACTTGTGACTTGACTTTGTTTTGAGTGGCAGCAGGATTTATGGATCCCAGAAAGCACCTTTGATGAAGCTTTTAGGTAATACAAGGAATCCATCAGAGCCAATCAACCAACCTATTACCATTCTGACCTACATTCTGCGGCTCTTTTCTAAACACGTGCGATCATGTCATAAGAAAGAGCTGTGCAGGCCGCACATGGGCAACGGAAGGTGTCAGAATTCATACCATGTGTTACTGAAGAAAGGCCCAGAAAAGATCAAAGCAACTTCCTAGCAGCTATAGCTTGTGTTCACATGTGCTGATAAAAGCCAGGTAAAATCAAAGTAGAGCAATAAAAATAAATTTTTTCATTGCCCAAGAAAAACAGGAAAAAATGCCATCTTGATGCAAGGCTGTTGTTGTACCATAAAAAAATCCAACTTACATTTGTCAGACAAACTCTATTTCAAAAGTTGACTGAACTATCGAATGTAGAAAAAGTTGACATTAAATAAATTAAATAAAGTACATTTTAGGTCAAATGCTAAACAGCAAGAATTGATCAAAAAATATAAAATTTGGTGGAGATAGACCAACTAACAGGCTGTTGAGCATGATCGGTTTGACAAATAATGAGTATTTTGTTTTTGGTAGCTATAGGTTGTGCCTTTGATCATTTTGTCGCCATTATTGTGATTAGTGTTCATTGAAGTTTCTTCCATTTTACTGAGTATATACAACTTGCTTTGGTGCACAAAATGAACTTTATATAACCTTTTAGTTATCTCAACAAACTGATACACAAATAAGACATACTAAGTAAGTTCTACATACTTTAATGTATCATTAATGCCCAGGTTAACAGAAAAATGCAAGGTTATTAAATTATTTCAACGTTTTATTTTTGATTTGATAAACTTTAGAATATTATGTCTGATGTAAGCACAAAATAACTTTCATTTTTAAGTTGATACAACATGTTTTCCTTAAGTTGAGCATGTTTATAACACCTAAAGCTGGTTGGCTTGAGAGTTTTATTTATTTATTTATTTACAGTGAGCACATTGTTTTTCTTTAGTTAAGGGTGTTTTGATCTCTACATTGTTTAAAGTATTAACAAAAGCTTCCATAAATAATGGTTTAATATAATAAAATTAAAGGAGACTACTATACTAACTTGAGCTCAGTGAGCTCATGTTTTACCTAACAAAATTTAATTTTGTAGTCATAGGCCTATTTAATGTCACTAGCTATGTTTACATTCTAAGTAGCAAATATTGCAGAAAAACTGGAATACTGCATAAACAGTTTCCATCCCATGTCTTCGAGAAAACAAAATCGTCGCTTTCTGTAAAGCAGGTGCAAATTATTAATAGTAAAAATGAAGCTGCTGCAACTGGGGAAGCCGCTGTAGCTTGGCTTTCCTACATAATAAATTACTTACACATCAGAGCATGCAGACGAAACGCAATAAAAAAACGCTGTCATGTTATCTTGCATTTGGAGGCGGATGCTTCAGATGTTTGAGCATGTAATTGTGTGAGACAGTTCTGGGAGATATTGAAACCAAATCATTTTGATGACAGACTTTGGTTCAGGCATTTCAGAATAACTAAAACAATATTTGGAAGGTGTGCAATAAGAATTGGTCCAGTTTAGTCCAGTTATCCAATCATATTATCTAAGGCAAAGTCACAGTTTTTTGTTGCGCATTGAGGAATTTATTTGTTACATGTGTTTACATCATAGTTTATGCGCATGTTTTTTTATTGGATAAAAACTTTATCAACCTTAATTTAGCGTTTACAGTAAGTTACTATGCACATTTTAAGATTTTTTATGCACATCTTAGCGTTTTCATCCAGCGTTTTTATGCTACATCCAAAAATGTGCTTAAAACATGGGACGGAAACCAGTAATATTGACATTTACACTCATTTTACATTTTACATCTTAACGGTTCTCCAGCAAGAAACCAATAAAGCATGAAACGGGGATGTGCCCGAATCCAAATACCGTGATCGGAAAGGAAATTATATGTATTACGGAACCCCTAAAGGCAATAAATACAAGATGGGAGGGAAAATATATTTCAATGCTTGCGCAATTATATCTTTGGGTAATTATACTGTATGTAAATTGCAGACATCAGGGAACCACTATTAATATCCGGGGCACTGAAATCGCTTTTTACTTTTACTTTCAAGATTCGCGATCACACATACTCTGTGTATACTACTGAGCGGCAGTAGTTACATTTTACAAGATTAGATGTTTGTCAGTAGTGCTCAGGATCTGCAAATCATTCACCATCGTTCTATCAGTCATCTCTCCTTACTCTGTTTATGTGGTAAGTGAAATTTTATGTACTGTAACAGGTTACCGCTAGCAAGCGGCTTTAGTGGTTCCGTAGAAGCGTTATCTGTTTTCCGTGCCTTTCAAAATACAGATTTACTATTCGGACACACCCCTAATTGAAACTTAAGCCATACACTAACTATTAGTTACTAAGACCATAGTGACCTTTACATCCTATTTTATGTAAGACCATCCAAATGACTGGTGCACCCCTACCCTGGTCTATACTTATGGATAACTCTGGTTCTACCATTAACTATTATGACACTGATGAGGAAATAACTTGTGTAATATTAAGTAAAACAATAATCTTGAAGATGTAATCAACAAAAAAGCAGACCTGAAAAGAGGTAATTTAACGGTACCTTTGTAACTGGCAACTCCTTGGATTTCGTCTCAAAGAGGTTTTCCAACTTGGCTATGTCCAGTTTGACCGGATCAAGTTTGGACCACAGTGACTCTTTGCATCTCTTGTGGTTGTTGTATTGCCAGTCTATAGGTCTGACCTCGTTCCAAAACAGTCGGATGGTTTTCTTCTTCTTCTGGAACAGCGGAGGCTCTCCTCGACTAAGCTGAGGAGATCCGAGATGTGAGGGAGGTATTGAAGCCAAAAAAGGTGGCGGAGGGGGCATCATCATGCCAGGCATAGGGGGAGGTGGAGGGCATCCAAATAAAGGTGGCGGAGGTGGAAGGCTGGGCAAGCAGAGAGGCGGGGGAGGAGGTGGCGTGAGGTCACTTGACCCGATCATGTTGCCAACATCCAAAATGTCCACATCATCCTCCTCTCCCAAGTCCGTGAAGTCCAGCTCTTTGATGCGTAGCTCCCGTGGCGTGGCCATCAGCTGGTCCCATATGTGGTCCGACTCCTTTTTAGGGGGTGTTGGTGAAGGAGCCGGAAGAGGTTTTTCCTGTGCCTGCTGCTTTTCCTTCCCAGAATGCTCCACCTCATGAGGCAATACCAGTCCTTTCACCAAATCTCCAAATTTCTCAGCCACAGCCCGTACGCTACCCTGGTTATCCAGATGCTCCACATCCAGTTTCTTCATGTTGTCCTCGCAAGTCTGCCGACGTGCCTCCAGAGTTGAGATGCGATTAGCAAGGCTGGTCACAGAGGAGTCCTGACCTGAACACCCTTTCTCATTCTCATTCTCCTTTTCTTTCTCATCTTCCTCTCCTTTCTTGTTTTGAGCATAAAGCATGTCCAGCATGAAGCGTTTGCTGTTTAGAACTTTGTTGCACTGATCGTTCACATCCGCTGCATTCATACAGTCTGTCCACTGGCCTAAGATACAAATTCAGAGCAAGTTTCAACAATGTGTATGTAACCTGGCACCAATAAAGGGAAAACAGAAACGCTGAAACTGGAATGAATTTTCACCGCTGAAAAAAATTTAGCTTACTAAGAAAATGTGTCCAAAACTTTTTGTCACACCTGCCAATGGTGGGTAAACTGGGAAAATAACCTTAAACTGGGAACAAAACTAGCTATAAATATTTCTTTCTGACCATAAAACTGTTGTTTGAATAATTATTGTTAAAAAAAAAATAGTTTGATGCTTGGCAAACCAATGTGAGTAAATATGCCAGTTGGCCGGTAAATTTATTATGAACTGCAACATAATACATCATTTAAATCAAATTCTAATAACTGTCTGTCTGATGCAAGTGATGTACATGCTTCAAATAAAAGACATGTGTCTGCTAAATAAAACATCTGTGATTCTTCTAACTTTTACAACTTTTACCATCACAGGTTTATCTAGGATGATTTTCCCCAGAGGTCTATTTTCCACATATGCGCAATAATCTTTGCAAAATACCAAGGCACTAAATCATAAACACGAGGAACAAAGTCACTATTGGTCTTCACCCTTTGACAGGTGCAGTTCTAGATGTAGACTATAAGTATGCAAGGAAAATTTGTTACACTTCATTTCGATAGTCCACTTTAGACATTTAGACAACTACATACCAGCTAACTCTCAATTACAATTAGTTACAATTAGTAGAAAAATTATTTATACAATGTCTGTTGGGGGAGCAAAAAAAATGCTAAATAAGAATTTGACTTGTGTATGTGTTGTTCTCACCTGAGTCACTGTCACTGACGTGTTTCTCCTCTCGTTCTTCTCTCTCCAGAGTGCTGCTGGCTGAGGAGATGCTGGAGGCCGAGCAGTTATCTTTCTCATTCAGCTCTTCATTCTGCCTCTCCTTCTCACTCAGGATGGCACTCTCTTCTACATCCCTCTCTAACATCTGCTCTCTCACACACTCCTCTGTACCCGTTCCATTAGTATCTTCCTCAAAGTTTCCTTCTGGTTCTTCTTTCTTTTCATCTTCCAATCCACTCAACACCATTGCCTCACCCTCCTCGGCTTCAGCATCCTCTGCTTTCTCCTCTGTCTCAGGTCTCTCTGGCTCAGAGTTTGTTGGAGACAGACAGAGTGTGATGTCGGATGGTTCCACAGGTTTCTCTTCCTCCTCTGGTTTGGAGGGCGAGACCGGCGCAGACACTGAGGCAGAGGGAGGCTCTGAGGAAGGCCATACGACTGCTGCCTGCACCGGACGGCTTGTCTCAGACTCAGTTCCTGAGGGGGGAAAAAAGATTGGCTCAGTACCCATTCCAGATAAGAAGCCCAACCTCCATGGAACTAATGATGAAACAAGGCCATTTTAAAATAAACTTGTGACAAAAAACACATGTGAATAAAAACCACATGAAATTTCAGTTTTCTGTTGGAAAATTGAAAAAGGAAGTTTGGGTGGGACATATAGGAGGTTCATCTGCATGTTTAAATTGCCAATAGATGTTAATTATGTCAAAGCCATGAGCTTACTTTCTTGTCACGTGAAATGTTATTAGTGGGACGGGCATACTTGTCAGAGAGCATCTGATTGGACAAAAGTCAGTGTAGTGCGGGATGAGTCATAAATACGTTTAATTTCACACAAGCAAGGCTGCTATCTTCCTAAACATCAGTGTATGTGTGATTCATAAAAAGTTTAATAAAACTTTAGATTAGGTGACATATATTCACTACTAACTATAAGTTTTCCCTCAGTAAACTCCCAATTTGCTAAGTATTGATAGTATGTAAGGTAGTTTGTTGTTGTTTAGGTATAAGGGTAGCATTTATGGATCTAGAATATGGGGTCTAATTTAAAGTCTTACCAAAGTTAAATTAACAAGAGGTTAATATTGACATTTATAGAACAATTCTTTCTGGTCTTTGAATCTGATTGGTTGAGAGGAGAGCAGTATTCTAGTGATATCAGAACTCCAACTATTTCACCGTTTGTATCACTCTGCTTGCTGTATTTCTCACAGCGAGTGTCATGGTGGATGCCCAGATCCACTATAAATTTCTAAATAAAATTGTATTTTTCAGGGGAGAATGTACTTGTTTAGACTTCAAATATGCTGTTTGTTAATAAAGATAGCGTCTATTTGAAAATTGATGTGAGATGTGAGCACCAGGGCGTCAGTGGCCGTTCAGCACTCATGAATCCACTGAGAGGAGCCTCACCTCGTCCAGATCTTCTGGAATTTACAGCTGGCTCTGATGTCTCTATAGTTGTTAAACATGAAATATAGTTTTTTTTTTTCCAAATAGTAACAGAGGCTTGGGCTCAGCTGTTAAACTGTCAACTTGAGATTTTAATCCATGGTGGAAGGAAGTAGTTAAGTGTTTAAGGACACTCCGTTGTTGTTTCTTATGTATTTACACACTCGTGACGTTGTATAAATGCAATATCACACTTGTAGCCGTGCAATATGGCTGTATATCGGCAAGCTGTGATTACCTATACCTAATACTCAGAGACCAAAATAATATCCAAGATGGTGACATTAATAAAACTAAGTCTTTTCACTTTTTGACACTACAAAAGTCCAACTGAGCTGTGAGATCATCCTTTGCAATTAAATTAATATTGTGTTAAAGATGTTTAGATATTTTTACTGAAAAACAAGACCAAAAATCTGATTAGGGAAGTGATGCAGTGCACAAACTTTGCATGCATACAATGCACGCACCCCTCATCCCTCACGTGCAGTCTGCACATCCACATCCCCCTCTCCCAGTGTCTGTGTTACGGTAACCCACATAACATTACCACATCTACTCCTCCACATTCGGAAAAGCAAATAAATACAGGAAATGTGATCCTGCAGGAGCATGGGGAATAACAAAACAAAATTCCACACAACCTTACCATCAAACGTTTGTTTGAATACACAGGCAAAATATAAAAGCTGAATGACTGAAAGCTGTTAACAGTAAATGTCATTATGTAAATAGTATATAGTATACAATATATTACACTTTAATTATGTAAATATATTAAGGATATAGGAAGTGTGCTGTAGATATATAAAAAAATCCTATTCTTAATACGTTTTTTTGTCTTTTTTTTTCTCCAGTTAATCTGTTTCGTATTTTCAATTTACGGTCTGGGTGGAGTTCAGACCTCCGAAACCACAGTCAGATCCACACTGCTATCCTTTTACACATGGCTAGTCATGCTTTCATTCACTGACCAGTGTGTGACCAATGCTCTGGCCTTCAGAAACCACATGAATGTGTTATAACCAGGGCTTCACTGACTGGACAACCTCAAGCCGCTCCACTCGATTATCATGTCACGCCTGATGGATGTCTTACTTTCTCTCTGATTTTGTACTATAATCAAATATCACTCTGTTATTCTAGAAAATATTCTGTCACACCGCCACATTGTTTTGTTGTTGTTCATGGAGCAATCTAGGGCTCAAAGCTCACATCCTGTATGGTTTAAACCTTTAACCTATTGGTTACAAACCAATGCTTTAAACCGCCACACATATTCCTGGAAAATAACTACATTTTTAAATTTCCTAATTTTATTAAAAACATTTTACTTGGCAGTCATATCACTTGCATTTCCTTAGATGGAGTGTCTATTTACAATAGCCTGCCTTGTTGGCAGAGGCTATTTACACTACCTCCGCCCACCAACGTGTGCTTGGGATAGTCAGCATTACAAAAGATGCTTGCTAAACAACATCTCCAGTAGTGTAGGCGGTAAAGCAGGCAGCAGTCACTTTTTGACACGATCAACCCGAGTTCGAATCCGCCTTTGCCCGAACTCATTCTTCTCCCTTTTCACATCACACATTAGATTGGAAAGCCATTTATTTTCAATAAAATAAAGGAAATAATCGAAAACTGTAATCGGTTTATCGGTTAGGGGTACGAGTAGGAAGGGCTTTACTGTCCCAATAACGTGGCATCCATTTAATTTTTTTAATAAAAATTATATTTTACACTCAATACGTTATTACTAAATACTGTTTTATAATGTACTACAATACTGGGGTGCAAATGTCTGCCACATGCACTAAGTAGAATAAATAGCATCTAACTACTATTATTGCAAAAAAAATACTACTATTTTAACATAGCGAAAAGCAACCTTGTCTTATGACAAAAACGTACCTGTGGGAAATACGTACCAGTAAGCATATATCACTGCAGTTTCCAACACAAATGTCCACTAAGTTGCACTAAAAGAGTGTTAATTTTTTCCCCAGAACAGATGAATGTACATTTGGTACGTTTTATGTGACGTTGAAATGTCCGTTGTGTGGCGCTATAAATCTAATGCTCTGTGACGTTTTAAATTAACGTACCATCTGTACTACACCTAAACCTACCTGATAGTATGAACAAAAGCAAATGTAATGTAAAACCGCAAATCACAAGCACGCCGTTTTCACTTGTTTTTCGATTTCTCATCTTTCAGCTCTTTCATCGTGAGTCACATTTTTCACGGGATTCGCACCCAAGGATTCAGCATCCCAAGTCCAGTTCCGTGCCGGCTGAGCTACCGAGCAAGCTTGTTGTATCCAGAAAGCGAAACGTAAGGAGCTGTAATCATAACTGTGCAAGTAAACGATTACAAGTGCTTGCTGTTTTACCACCTCTAGTGGACATTTTTGTTGGAAAGTTCAGTGATATGTACCTATTGGTATTGTGACGAGTCGGCTGCCTCCCCCCCAACTATCAGCTTCACCCCGGTAATCGCCGCCCTTCACCAGGCTCCCGACGGGAGTGGGCGTGTGGGAGGAGGAGGGGCGCCGAGGTCTGGCGGCGTGTGATGAGGCACACCTGATGTGAATGAAGCCTCATCACCGCCGCTGTTAAAATGCCGAGCGCGCCTCTCCTCAGGAGACCGGTC
>JAHKKF010519402.1:1318-13051 GCA_019740295.1 Labeo calbasu | reverse complement strand
CCGTTTCAGTTTCTGAAGATTCTGAATGTTGCTTGAATGCTCTACAAGGACATTTAAATTAGATATTTAAAGGGTTTCGTGTGTTTTGTTGCTGTTTTTTAACCATCTGCTTCTAGAAAAGTTTGAGTGGTTAGAAAAGACATAGCACTTTTAGAAACCCCGCTGACCCTGAGTATTTGTCAAGCCAACATAAATCCACACGGTGTTCATAATAGCAGAAGTACCGTGATGGATTTCAGGTACCATTAGCAGTATGCTTCTTTCAGCCCCGGTGTGCCGTAAGACAGCGCTACTAATGGTAATGGTATGTGTCGAGGTGGATGCTGGAGTGTTTCCTCACTATTTCTCAGGCGTCATGGCAACGCTGTTTAATGGAGGGGGTTGGTTGCCTTATCAGAAAATGCAATCTGCTGAGTTTACTGGGGGAGAGGACAGATTGCGGGCATGTTGGGAAATTTCCATCACCTGCTTTTTCACTTACAGCTAAGCACACGTCTAAATTTGAAAGCGGGCGCACTTGCGAGGATAAACACCCTTCGGCAACGCTGATTAATTCATATGTGTCATGCAGCTAGGGTATGAAAATACATACATGTGATGTTCACTGTCTGTGGTGTTGAACCCACAGCATGCTAAAACCTTGGCCGGAGTAACATCCAGCCTAATCCATGCTAATGGAAAAATACACTGTCTTCAATTTTTTCCTCATGAATCATGAATAGGAGTTTCAATTGATACTCTGGGAGCAATGCAATTCTGTAGCAAGAGGAGGAGGAGGGGTAAATTATTAAGGTGCTGTGATACAGCATGGCAATGTATTGAGCTCTGTGTAAATGTGTTTCTGAGCACAGAGATAACAAAGCTTATATGTGTACACAATGCACGCCTATGTATTTACGAAATGTCTTGTTTTAGTCGAGTGTATGTGTGATTAATGCCAAAAGTGATGCAGAAAGTGTAAAACGTGACTCAGCTGTCCACTTGGTGGCAGCAGACACTACGTGAACAGGGTTAATTTAAGTGAAAATCATGGGAATGCTATTATAACAGTAATATTTATTACACTGATCTTATTGAGATCGAAAACAAAAGCTGTTCCAGCTAATGGTTAGAGAGTTTAAAGTGTTATATCTAAAAGCTAAATGAAGAATTGACTAAGAGGTCATTTAGTCATCATGTTCATTAGGTCAACTGGAAGTACTGTAGTACTTTTGATATACAGCATGGTTCAGAATAATTGCCATATTAATAAATCATAGTATTCTAAGGTAAACTCTTAAAATAAAAGTTCCAAAGGTATTTTGTTCTTGGATGCAACTGAATAGCTATTTTAGGTTCCTCAAGGAACCTTTCAGTGAACAGTTAAAACATCCATTTTTTTTTCTTAATGTAAAGAGCATTTTAAAAATCTGACAAAGCCGTTTTCACTATAAAGTGCAATGGAATGTTTCTATGCATGTTAAGGCATCAAGAACGATAACTATATTAGCGTCCACAACAACATGCAGTAACGTTCTGTTAATTATTTGTATATATTATGGATTCCGGTCTCATCCACCTCCAGCTATTTTTAGCCGTAGAAATAGCTCGTTTTGCTGCTTGATATTGCTAATAGGTGTGTCTTACCATAATATTTAAAGTTATTATCGTAATTATGAACACACAGGTTTGTAGTGCAAACAGTTTTACCGTTTACTGCACGTTATTTTCATTATTTCCTTATAGCGGCTAATAAACCGGAAGTCTCGCCTATAGGCTTACTTCTGCGGATAGTTATTATTATCCTTACATGTGTTCTGAGTTTGTCACACCAGAGAAAAATGTGTCGAATTTGAATGATTAAAATAATAAAATCCGCCAAGTAAATAAAATAAGTTATCTAAACGCTGGGGGCGTGTCCGCTGTCGGCGCCGAAGCCACGCCCACTCGCGGCAAAGCTACCGCCTCTCTCAACTGTCAAATACCGCTACAACCTGAATGGATGCTCCCTCGAGCAGTTTAATTGGATTTACATCGCCATACAACAGGTAATATCCATTTACATGAGGAATGTATTGCTAGCTAGCAAACTAGGCTGTAGTAACTAACTGTAATAATAGTAACTCGCGATTGATGCTAATACTCTGTGGTTCCAGTGCGTCATCGAGACGTGATTTTAGCCCCGCCCAAAAAATAAACAAACACAAAAATGGTACATAGTTGAGTAAACAGTTGTGAAATGTGAACAACTCTGAATTGCCTTTACACTGACTTAAAGTGATAGTTCATCCAAAAATGCGAAAATTATGTCATTTAAAGAATCTTTTGTGAAACGGAAAGGTTCTACAGATGTTAAAGAAACCGTTTAAATTAAAAACGTTCTTCTATGGCACTGTAAAGCACCTTTATTTTTAAGAGTGGATGGGGAAAAATACTATGGACTTCAATGGGGAGCAAAAACTATTTAGTTACCAGCAAACTATCTTCTTTTGTGTTCAGCAGAAGAAAGATATTCATACATGTTTGGAATGGTAATTTTTGGGCGACAATCCCTGTAAAGCTTATTAATGGAATAGACACGCTCTCCAACAAGATCGTACATGATTGTCACCTTAGATCAAATGATGGATTTATTGCGTCACATGAAAGGTTTGAGGATGAAAAGGTCTTAAAATTAGCTATTAATATTCCTGATGGCACGTTTTCACGATGGTGATTAACGCTTTGTTTTTTTTCCTCCCTCGGACCATCTGGGCAGCAGCTAAATGGACCACTGCAGCCAGCCCACTAACCATCTCTCTCATTTTGCCCTCTCTGATCATCTTGACTTGATTTCAAGACCTGTTTTTTCCAAACTCAGTGAGCTATGAGATTGCAGAGCCTTCGTCAAAACCATAAATGGCTTCTGATGGCATTCACACTCTTGCGTTTGTTGCTTTTATTATGTGTATTATTAGGCTGAACGGATGATTTGCAATTAATACTATTCAGAGTAGGAAGGAAAGGGAAGGGGGGAGGTGGAGGAGAAGACCAAGGGATAAAAATACTCCTCCTATTTATAAGAGCCGGAATTCTAATCCAGGAGGAATGACGCATCGGTCCAACCCATTAACAGACCAGAGGATCCAAGCATCGCTTTTTTCCTATTTCTTATTTCTCATCGTCTATTCTTATTGTTCTTTTAAAAGATCAACGACACTCGCTTTGAGGCGTTCACACCTCGCGGTTGACTAGATTTCACACTTTTCTCGAGAAAGAATCTCAAATTAAACAAAATCATGAAAATGTCTGTTCTTAATAAACTTGCGCTTTTCTTCTCGGCATCAAAAAATCCCTCCATCGACGTCTCTCTCCACTTAACTGACTCTATCTTCCTCCTCTGCTGTACTGTTTGGTCTCTTTCATCTGCTAACCCAGTTGTTCTGGACAAAAGTAGAAACCTTGAGGGAAGTGGGCCAGTAGTGCAGTGTGTGTGCATTTTCATTTTGCTCCATACAGTACAGTACTCAATGGTGCCCTATTCATCTATTCATACTTTGAATTGTGTGTCCTAATGCGTGCAACACAAAAAGTGAGGAACATTCTGCGCTTGTTTTGTGTCTGTGCATGCATGCAGTAAAATGGCTTGACAAATGCATTTTTTTTTCTCTGTTGATTTTTCCATGAAGTAGAGGCGGGATATAATAAAGGGCTTGTCTCTTTTAAATAACCAAAAGCCTTTGGTTTATAGCTCATCGATGAACCATCATGTCATGTTGATTTCTTTTCATGAAGCTACAAAAAATAAACGAAAAAACCTACATGTTCCGCTCTTGTTCACTCGGTTGTTTCACGTCTGATGTGCTGCAAATCTGGCTATTCATGTTTCTGTCTGCACATTGCAAATATTTCCCACCTCTTGCCGGTAGGAGCTATAAATATTCTTTTGTCTTTATTCTGCACATTTGACACCTGTCCTTCTTACCTGTCTGTTACATTCATTTGATGACAAACATCTTACGGGTATACAACAATCACCCATCTGTACAATAATGACGTCTTTCTTCTCCACCAAAAAAGATGTTGCACTGATCAAAATACAATAACAAAGAGCGACATATGAATGTCAGTGCCATTTTAGCATTAATAAGTGAATATGATAATAAATATGTACACTACCAGTCAAAAGTTTTTGATTTAAGTTTTTTTTTTTTTTAAGGATGTCTCTTCTGCTCACCAAGCCTGCATTCATTTGATCCGAAGTACAGCAAAAACAGTAAAATTTTGAAATATTTTTGCTATTTAAAATAACTCTTTTATATTTAAATACATTTTAAAATGTAATTTATTCCTGTGGTCAAAGCTATATTTACAGCATCATTGTCAGTATAATTATTTATTATTACATGTAATACATTGTCAGTATTATTTATTTATTTTGGGAAAGAAATTATAGAAATTAATACTTTTATTTAGCAAGGATGCTTTAAATTGATCAAAAGTGATGATGAAGACCGTTATAATGTTACAAAAGATTGGTATTTCAGATAAATGTTGCTCATCTGAATTTTCTATTCATCAAAAAAACCCCTGAAAAAACTCTACTCCGCTGTTTTCAACATAATAAATGTTTTTTGAACAGCAAATCAGAATATTGGAATTTCTGAAGGATCATGTGACTGGAGTAATGATGCTAAAAATTCAGCTTTGAAATCATAGGAATAAATTATATTTTAAAATGTATTCAAATAGAAAACATTTTGTTTTGACTGGTAGTGTCCCTAAAAATACCTGTGAGCACTTGAAAAATATATGCAAGCTATAATATTTTAGTTACCGTATATTTAGTCTGTTAGCTTCATGTTTCATCTGTCAAAACGGTTTTGTCCAAAGTGGTTCTGTCCATATATGGAAATAGCTGGATCATATCCGCATTATGATGTCATCTCGTTTATTCGTTTATTCACAGCGCCCTCTGGCTTTCGCTTATAGTATTGTAATGCTGAATGTTGATGTGACGGCACAATTAATCGGACAATTAACACGTAAGTACCTTTAAATAAATGTAAACTAAACGTCAATCATAATTAGTTATCTAAATATTACACTAACAGCCCTATGGTTGGTGATTATTTATTGTAGGATTCGTTTGTGGCTCATTTCATAATACATGAATGTTTTCCGATTTATTTTGCAGAATCTAAGAATGGATCTGCTTTTCTGTAAGATTTTTGTAGCATGTTTTTCTTATATCAATGCTTGTTGTCGA
Organism: Labeo calbasu; assembly: GCA_019740295.1. Classification (NCBI taxonomy): domain Eukaryota; kingdom Metazoa; phylum Chordata; class Actinopteri; order Cypriniformes; family Cyprinidae; genus Labeo; species Labeo calbasu. Next base: position 7,824 of record JAHKKF010519402.1, on the reverse strand, counting down.
ATTTTAATATTAATTTGATGATTAGGCTAATGTTTTGACCAGAAGCGCGACATAACATTGAACAAATGTAAACAAACTATAAAGCCTTCTGTTTGTGGCCATCTAATGCCACAACTAAAACGGTAAAAATGTATAACATACTTAATTACTGTAATTTAAAATGAAAAATATTCGTTTATGCCATGAACATTTGAGTGATGGCGTAAGTGAATCATTGAATCAGCGGTTTGAATCGATTCGTTGAATCGCAGGTCTTAAACTGATTCACGGAAATGATTCCTGCGGAGACTCTATTTCTCTGCCGTATGAATCCCAAACGACACATTTACAAATCTTAGTCTGGCCAAGTAATAAGCACATTAAAATCATCACAATATTTACTTAATGCTAAATTTTATAACACCTGCAAATTCCTCGCTAAGGTTTTGTGCATATTCGATATATTTCCCAGCCCTACCGTAAGTGCGAGATGAGTCTTCAGTATTTTTTGTCCCCGTGAGGCTTCTCAGCTGCTGCACAGCACCTCAAAGTGTTTGTCCTTTATGCATAAACTACCCATCATGCATTATTCAGTTGACTGGAGTGCCAGCCACAGCCTCATAACCATATACAAACACTAGTCTGCTGAACTGGGAAATAAAACCCCTTTCTCTTCTCATATAACTGACAGAGGAACTTTACTAGTCTACTGTGCACTTTGAGGCATAGACTCATAGTTTGTTTGACAAATGTGTGTATAAACTTTAAAATTAAATGGCTGTTAAATGCAGGGGTTTTCAAGTTGGGTGTGAAAAAGTTGAGAAATTGTGTAATAAATGTAAAAGTAAGTACATAAATATATTATATTATTTGATTAAAATGATGCTGAAATAAAATAATAATGGTTGGTATAAATTAACTGTATTGCAGCGAATAGAAAAAAATAAGTTAATTAGCTGGTTATAGTAAAATATTTAAAATATATTGGTGAAAAATAAAACATTTAAATGAATAAATATATAAATGCGCTCAATTAAAAATATAACGGTAGTTAATGGAAAAAAATTTAACCATGTGATGTAATAAAATCTGAGTAAAATGTAAAAAAAATGGACAAATAAATAATCAGAAAATGCTACATCGAATAAAATTTGTACTGTAATGCAACAGAAGCTAAAAATTAATCGATTAAAATAATACATTTAAAATAATATATAAATAATAAAAAAACTGAAAAAGAAAAGTAATTTGTTATTAGAAATGAAAAACTAAGTAAAATAAAACATTTGAAAGTAGAAATAAAAAAACCCTGACACATTGTGTTGATTGAAATACAACTTTAAAATTAATAAATGTAAAAATATGTAAATACACAGAAAAAAGTAATAATGTAATAAACTGAGTAAAACTTAAAGCAAATATAAAAAAAATCTATCAGTACTACATTGAATTAAAAAATATTACAGTAATGCAATAGAAGGTAAAAGTTAGTTAATTGATTTAAAAATAGACATAATTGAAATAAAATAGAAAAAGAAATAATCCAACAGGAACAAAAAATGAGTTTATTTTAATTATTTAAATAAGTTAAAAAATTTTGGGGAAAAAAAAGGGCAAATATATAATCTAATAGCACTACAGTGAATAAAAGTATTACAGTAAATGGAAAAAAATATTAATCTAATATAGAAACAAAAAAAATAGTTGATTTGAAATTAAACATTTGCATTAATAAATATTAAGTTAAAATAATAAAAAAAAAACTAGTTAAAAGAAAAAAGCAGCAATGTAATGAAGAAAACTTAAAGGACAAAATAACTAAAAGCACTACAGAGAATAACAGTATTACTGTAATGCAACGGAAGCTAAAAATGGGTTCATTGATTAAAATGCAATAATATAGAAGTAATACAAATTAAAATTAAAAATATAAATTAATAAATTAAAGTAATTTACTAAACTATCCTTTGCCTGTGGCATCTAAAAGACTGAAAAACATTTGTTTAGTGCATTTTAGAGCAATTTTTTTTTTCTTGATAGTGGTGTTTCTTGATGGATTTTTTTTGGGGACACCTCATTTGTACTGTAGATGTCTGTCAGTGCTTTTTATAAAAAATAATCTCGCGCATGCTGGCATCAGATGCATGGCCGGAGAAAGGTATCTAGGTCCATCCAAATCACCAGTAGAATAGCATGTTTAATTAACATCTGCGCTAAGCACTAATTGTTAATTACTCCAGCGTCTTGCTCAGGTTGTGCCTCGGCTGAGTAAATTGCTGTAATTCTTGAGTCATTTCTCTATTTAATCAGGTGAGCGTCTCGCCACCTCCCGGTCCCAAACCGCAGCGCTCTCCCCCTCCAGCGGCCCGTAATTGGCCTAATGAAGAATCCAATCTCAACTGGCATCACATTAGAAACATGTCATTCTCAGTCACCCTCTCTCTCGCTGTCTCGTCTCGTCGCTCTGATGGCCTGTTTATCGGCTCGAAGCGGAGCCGTTGTCGTGATGCTCTTTTCAGTAGGGATGAAAGAGGGGTTGAAGGTTAAGAGTAGCCTGTAAAGTTCATTACTGGTGGCCTGGAAAAAGAATAACTCCTTTGATGGCCAATTACAGACACTTGGAGGACAGAGTGAGCGTGAATGAGGCCGATTCTCTGGCATCTGCACTGTTGTAACTGGGTTTATACTGTATAATACATAGAGGCTTCAATACACCCCTCCTGCTAGTATAACAGGTGGCTTTGGTGTGGATTTGGTTCCGTGTAAATGAATAATGTAGTAGTAGCTGTTTTGAACTTTATCTGATCATCATTTACATTATTCATGTGTTTTTCCAGTGATTTCTTTGTGATTTCTGCGTGTTGGTTCGGTGCCATTGTAGTGAAAATATGGCTAATGGCCAGTGTAAATTATGTATAATTAATGTTGCATTTACATTGTTAATGATCGCATTCACGTGTTCCAGAGTCATAAAAAGAATCATGTAGTTAAAAAATAATCTCATCTGCAGACTCTGATTTTCAAATTAATCAAAATTAAAAAATGTATGAAATAAAAAAAACGAATACAATGAAATATAATCAAAATGCTCACTTTATGAACATTCTTACAAGGCAGTATATGCAACAATAATAAAGAGCATATTTAGATTTTTATTAAATAATTCTAACTTTCTAATTCTAAACACAGTTGGCTTATGTCCAGAATTGTAAATAAAAATATAAACAACAGCAATAATAATAATAGTAATAATAATAATAATAGTAATAATAAACAGCAGCACTTATTATTATTATTATTATTATTATTATTATTAATGTATTTTTTTTTCCTTGTGTCTGTAAATATTTGTCAAATTAGATTCATTTAATAATAAAAACAAGCATTTACAATAATTATATTTAGATTTTTATTGAATAATTCTAAACTTTCTAATTAACGCACTTGGCTATGATAAATTATTAATTATTGGCTAATACATTTTTGCTGCTGCTTCTTCTTCTTCTTCTTCTTATATATAAATAATAAAGCACAAATTTATTATTTATTATTATTATTATTATTATTATTATTATTATTATTGTTTACATTAGTTTTTCCTGCATCTGTTGAATATTGTATGTGGGTAAATATTTGATTTAATTGAGTTTTAAATAAAATATAAACAGCTATAACAACAACAACTATTATTATTATTATTATTATTATTATTATTATTATTATTATTATTATTATTATTACCATTGTATACTTTTTTTTTTTTTTTTTCCCCTGTCTGTTGAATATTGTAAATTTATGTAAATATTTGTTAAATTAGATTTAATTAACAATAAAAACAAGTACATACAACAATAATCGGGTAAATACAACATTAAAGATTAATAATACAGTATATTTTTCCCCTGTATTGTAAATATTTGTCAAATTAGATATAATTACCATTTTATATTTAAGACTGTTTTAATAAATAAAATGTATATAATATTAATATAATGAATATTAATTCAAATAAATTAATAACAATAATGTAGAAATTCATTTTTTACTGTCACTTGAATATTATATGTAAATATTTGTCTAATAATAATAATAATTATTATTATCATTATCATTATTATTATTATTATTATTATTATTATTATATTTTATTATGATCTAGCATATTTAAGACCATTTTAAATATTAATAAAATTAATATAATTAATAAAGTAAAATAATAAATGATGGTTAATACATTTAAAATAACAATTTTTTCCAATTTCAAATAAATACTGTTCTTTTGAACTTCGTTCATCAAAGTATCCTAAACTTGTACCGTCACGGCCATGAAAATATTAAGTAGTGACTGTTTTCAACATTTATAACTGTTTCTTGAACAGCAAATCAGCATATTATAATGATTTCTGAAGGATCGTGTGACACTGAAGACTGGAGTAATGATGCTGAAAATTCAGTCTTGCCTTCACAGGAATAAATTTCATGAAATGTCATTGTGAGGATGAAATACCCCTGAGATGAATATTACAAGTGGAAGATTCTTTAGCCATGGGGGTTTAGCCGACCAAAAAGAGCTGCCAATCCCAGCAGTCACCTGTCTCTCCAGCCCGTGTTACCTTCCTACTCTCCTGTTCTTTGTCTCTCTTGTCCTTGTTCACATCTACTCTATTTCTACAGATGGCATCTGATTACATCTCATCCTCTCTTCTCTCTCTGATGGCGAGCCGTAATCACACTCCTCAAAATGGGCACCATAGTTATGTTGCCATGCTGTTCTCAAGTGGAGACACTACGGACACAGAGCCTGTCACTGGAAAAATACTCACCATTCCCCGCTAACCTCACGGCCAACAAACTCGAGCAGTTCCCTGTGATCCAGCCTCTGCCCATAATGCCAGATGGTTGCCTGGTACATGCGCTGATGCAGGAGCCAGCGATATCACTGATGATCTCACCGCTGTTGGCTCGAGGGCCTTTCATCAGGTGTGGACTCGTGGGATTGACAGGCCTGCGGGACAAATTGGAATTTTAACCCCAATTGTCCTCCAGTCTGTAGCTGATGAGGCTTGTTGCAGGTGTGCATGTGTGAATGTATGTTTGGGTGAGGAATAATTACCTGCATGATGGACGTCTGCCCCATTACCTGACTGTTTTTTAAGTGCTTTGGACTGGCCGCCCCATGGTGTCAAATGTGTCCCAAAATTCGAAGCTTGCACACACACTTATGTAAATTAGCGCTGTCAAATTTAATGCCTGCAATTAATTGTCACAGTATTCACTTACATATTAGAATGTGTTCATTCTGCTATCTTAAACTAAATGTGCAAAATGATTGATAGACAGAGCATTTCATTTTTTATTTTTATTTTTTTTAGTTTTTGGACCATCCCAGAGACAGGCGTGATTTCCTACAACACCAATTTAAGTGATATCTGGCAGGTAGTAGGGGTGTTTTATTTGGGTATTCCCAAAAAAAAAAGAAAAAGGAAAAAAAATAAATAAATAATGTCATTGCATTACATTAAAATAATAAAAAAAAAAAAAAAAAAAAATATATATATATATATATATATATATATATATATATATATATATATATATAATATTTTTTTTATGCATTTATTCTGAAATATTTTTTTACACTTTTTTTTTTTTTTTTTTTAATTATCCTGGACATGAGCCATTTATATTAAGAATTAAAACTAAACTTTTACATTTTATTTTTTTTAATTATTGCGTAAACATAAACATTTATTCTGGAGTATTTAAAAAAACTAATATTTATTTAATTCTTCAAAAATAATTATGGACATGAGCGATTTATGTCAAGGAGTGAAACTAAATTTTTATTATTATTACTATTATTATATACATGCTGTTTACACTTTTAAGAAGTTACAAAAAGGTAATTAAAAAGATTATTTTTTTTAGCTAATAATTTTTTTTAAAAGCCATTTATGTCAAGAATTAAAATAAGATTATTTATTTTTATTTACTATTATTGTTATTAATATATACACATGCTGTTTGCGCTTGTAAGAAGTTAAAAAAGTAAAAAAAAATATTTAATTTAAATTGAGAAAACAAAATATTCTGAAGTAGTTTTTTTTTAGCTAATATTTATTTTCTTTTTAAAAGCCATTTATGTCAAGAATTAAACTAAGATTTATTTATTAATAATAATAATAATAATAATTATTATTTTTATTATTATTATTATTAAAATATACACATGCTGTTTGCGCTTGTAAGAAGTTAATAGTTTTATTTTACTTCAAACATTTACATTAAACATTACTTAAAAAAAAAATATTCTAGACTTTTTTTAAATTTTTTTTTACAAATTTATTTTATTTAAGAAAAAATTACGGACGTGAGACGTTTGTCAATTTAAACATTATTATTTATTATTATCGTTGTTATTTATTATTATTATTATTATTATTATTATTATTATTATTATTATTATTGTTGTTGTTAGTTATTGTTATTGTTATTGTTATTTATTATTATTATTATTATTATTATTA
>JAHKKF010519401.1:0-11322 GCA_019740295.1 Labeo calbasu | reverse complement strand
TTTTTTTAATAGCGATATTAAGATAAAAACAGATTTTAGTTCATATTCAATATACTTTTTTATTTTAAATGTAATATTTCTTATCAGTGTTAAAGTTGTGCTGTTTAATATTTTTGTGGAAACAAATATTTTTTCGGGGTTCTTTCCTAAATTTCAAATTCCGAAGTCTTGAAAGAGGAATGTTTTGTAACATGTCTTTTGTTTTGTTTTGACCAATTTAATGCATTCTTCCTTAGTGCGAGTGTTAATAAAAAATGCTAAAATCTTACTGACCCAATGGTTTGAACTGGAGTCCACTCATCTTAAGAAAGTTAAGGTTTTCTTGTTTAAAATAAAAAATTCAGAAATTTAAAGAAGTGTGTTTACAATAACAATAATAATTACAATTTTAATAATGATTCAGTAATCATAATAACAGTAAATAAGCGATTAACGTACTGGTTCATTTTGAAGAACATTTTTGGAACTGTGTTGTCAGGAGTATCAAAAAAATAAATGATAAAATCTTATTTCTATTTGAATAATTCTATTATTAAAATGCAATTTCTGTTAAGTTGAAAAAAAATCTGAATTTTGTCTCGCAATTGTGAGTTTACATCTCACAATTCTGACTTTTTTTTGGAATTGTAAGATATAAACTCACAATTTTGGGATATTAATTCAGAATTGATGATGTAAAAAAAGTATTGAAATAGGAATATTTTATAACATTATAAATGTCTTTAGTTTAGTTTTGATCAATTTAATGCATTCATGCTGAACAAGAGTGTTGATTAAAAAATGTTAAAATCTTTTGGACTGAAGTCCACTTTTCTTAAGAAAAGGATGCTTTTCTTGTTGGGGAAATAATAAATAAAAATAATAATAATAATGAGAATTATTCAGTAAGTAGAAATAAATATATATATATATATATATACAATTATATATATTAATTATATTATATTATATATATATAATTCTGACTTCTCACAATTCTAAGAAATAAAGTCACAATTTACATTATTTTTCTTATTTTTATAGTTGATATCTCACAATTGCGAGGTAAGTCAGAATTGTGAGATATAAACTTGTAATTCTGAGAACATATCAGTATTTTTCCCCCTCAAAATTGGACTTTATAACAGACAAAGTCAGAATTGCACAATATAAACTTGTAATTGTGAGAAAAAAGTCAGAATTACATGTTTTTATCTTGCAATTTTGAATTTATCATTCAGAATTGTGAGTTTATATCTCGCAATTCTGACTTTGTAGTAATGTTTAAAAAAGTCTGAGGGGGAAAAACAATATATGTGTGTGCTTTTTACATGTAAGTACTAAAGCACTTCCTATATGTAATTAACATTCATGATGATTTCTTGAACTGTTTTTCTAAAAGTCAGATAACAGGAAAAATAGTTGGAAAAACAGTTGTAGGTGCTGTGATGCTACGTCTGAAGCATTGTGCACAAATCCTGCAAACAGCATAGTTAGTTTTGTGGTATTTTGTTAAAATGTCCCAGCTTTGAAGAACAACTAAAACAAAAATGGCTTTTTAAATGTCAGTCTGAAGTTGACAAGCTTTTTAGTTTTCAATAATGTGCTTTTGATTATTATTTTTTTTACAGTTGACCTTCATGTCTAGCCTTGGAGATAACTAAGCAGCTTTGGTCGTGTCTTTGATATGATGCCTTTGTGATTTATTTTCTGTACATTTTAAAAAAAGTGTCTTGTGGCATAATATACATGCAATTTCCCAACGGCTCTCCTATATTTAAATGTTTAAAATATACCGTGGCCACTAGATGTCAGTAAAGCACAGTAAATCTACCACCTCAGCTCTGCCCAACCTGCTTTTGATTAAGATGTGAAAGTTATCTTACTTTTTCTTTTAGCTTTCCCCCTGTTTACATACGAGTCTAACAGAAGCCCCTAGGCATTACCAAATGGTTCCTATATAGAAAATGTTCTGCTATACATTTCAGAGACGGATTGCGAATTGCTCTGTTTACATTTCGAAACTCTGAAATAAGAACATGCATTCTAGAGGCCAGAAAAAGACGTAGATTCAATGCAGATGTAGATGCCTTTGTGTCCATATGGTCTTATATGTACATGTGTGTGGAAGAAAAAAAAATGTTCCGCCACATCCATTAGTTTTAATGGTGCACAAATCCAGGGGTGATTCTTGTTGAATCTCGTATGTACCATTGCACATTGCTTCCAGATGGAGAAGAATCTGTCATTTATTTCTTGGTCCTTGTTTCATTGTTGAAACATGCCGAGTGACAGCTGTTCTCACCAGTGAGGAAGATCAAATTTAATATAGGAGTGTATTTGTTTCTTCCTTTGAAAACAAATATGTATTCTAATAGCTTTAGATGTGGCTGTTTGTATCTATTATATCAGGGACTTAAGATCTAAGGCATCTGCACTTTATTATACGTAAACTCTCTGCTGGCCCCCCTTTTTTCCCATTTTTATCTTTAAAATAATGAAGTTGCATCAGTTCTATAAAAGTCTGTTTTTCAGTTTCCATGTTTTTGAAAAGAAAAGAACGAAATAAAAAGAAAAAAAGAGGCTTTACAGGACTAAGTCCAAATGATGTTTTTACAGGGTGTTCTAAAATTATCAGAGCAGATACAAAAACTCCCTAATGTGTATTCTGGTAGAGAATAATGCTGACCTTGACCCTGCTCTCCAAGCCACCTGCCATCTGAGGTCTATTTACTTACAACACATGATTTAAACTCAAGTCATCCTGAAGAGTGGAGGAGGTATTTTGTTTTACAGGAAACAAGGACATCTGAGTAAGACTACAAACTGGAGCCTTTCAGCAATAAAGAAAACACCCAGTTCGCCTTGTTACGGTATTCGCTTCTCCAAGGGTCACTGAATTATGAGTCATTGTGCTCCTGTGTAGTCAAAGCTAATGCATACCAGGCCATCGATCACCTCACCCTGATCACTGCTAACCACAGCAGTCCAGTAATGCTACAGTACATCCCAGAGCTAGATAGATATTTAGATAGATGGGCAGACTATCGATCATTTGTGACAGAAATGGTGATAGTTTTCTCTGTCTCTCAGGGTTGCCAGGATTTCACGACGAACCCTGTCCAACTGCTATTCAAAACTAGTCCAAAAGTAGCCCAGTCTCGTTTCGAGGGGGGTCCCCCGGGTTAAATCGCGTTCGGGGGTTAAAATACACGTTTTTTTGGCAGGATTCCCCTGGTAAAATTTGCATTCCATGGGCTAAATAATACATTATTCGGATCGCTTCAACTCGCGGACATGAAAAACAACACGTGGCAACAGTGTTAAAGTAGCTCAAGTCCGCGGGAACAACTTGATCGCTCAAACCGGGTTTCGCCTACTACTTAGGGAGCACAAAACACAGAGAAATATTCCCCTAGAGTATATTCCGAACTGAAAATCTGATGTTAAACCTTTTAAAATGTTTCTAAAAAGCATATGACTCTATAGCGCCATCACTTTGTAATGTCCCAATCAGTGCCTCACTCCTCAGTTTAATGAGTGTGTAGATGACACGACGCTACCGACGTTAGCTACATTAAAAACAGATGGGCGCTATTTGAATGAGTTCCTATGGAGACCGGAACAGAAACTGGAAGTTAGAATTCGTAATGGCGGCGCTCATCGTTTACTCAGGAAAAAGGAAATGACGAGAAGAATAACAACGTGCAAGCTCCCGCTCTTACTGGACCAGTAAGGTGGATATGAACTACTAGTCAACTTTTGACAGAAATGTAAGTAACCAACTAATTTACTGCTTGTAGAACGTGTTTTATCCACATTCTTCTTTAACGCGAAAGTAAGCCTATGGGTGAGACTTTTGGGTCATTAGGGAAATAACAACAGTAACAACGTGCAGTAAACGGTAAAACTGATTGTGCTACAGACCAGTGTGTTCATGAAGAAGATAATACATTAAAATAACATGGTAAGACACACCAATTTGCAAAATCAAGTAGCAAAACTAACTTTTGCACAGCTAAAAATAGCTGGACGTGGATGAGACTGGAAGCCAGACCCATGAAATTTCCAAATGTCCACTGGAAGAGTAAGGTGGATAGGAACTACTGGTCAAATTTTTACAGAAATGTAAGTTAATACCAACTGATTTACTGTTTGTAGAACGTCTTTTATCCACCTTCTTTAACACGAAAGTAAGCCTATGGGTGAGACTTCTGGTTCATTAGCCGCTATAGGGAAATAACAAGAATAATAACGTCCATAAATGGTAAAAACGATGGCACTACAAACCAGTGTGCTTATAATTAACATAATACATTAAAATAATATGGTAAGACATACCAAAACTAGCTATTTTGTACAGCTAAAAATATCAGACACAGATGAGCTCGAAAGCCAGACTCATAAAATTTACAAATGAAAAAGGTGGATAAAACAAACTGTCACACTGATAACAAGTGTGTTATATTCATCCCTCTGTACGGCCTACTGTAGAATTTCATAACAGCACTCTTGCGTGTGTGGTATTGCCTAAACGTCAGATACTAGTACAGTGCAAAGCAATGTGTGATTTGTGTGCGATTATACTAGTGCCTAAATGGGAATGCTAAAACAATAACTGTTTTCAAACGGGTTTCCAAACAATTCCCCATGTTTAAATGGTGGTACAAACATGTAGTCCCACTGTAAACTCATGTCAGTTGCTGAGTCAATATGCCTATGGGGTCACAAAACAAACAAAGACAGCAAATTACGTACTTGTTCTTGTACATTAAGCAGCGATAAAATAAAACATAATACAGTTGAAAATGATATACAGCTGCTTACAGCCACTTATTATTAAATTCCACATTTTGAGGAAAAAATACACTATCTTTGGGGTCAGTAGGATTTTTTTTTTTAAGAAATGAATACTTCTTATTAGCAAGGGTACATTAAATTGATCAAAAGTGAAGTAAGGCTACGTGATTTTTACAAATATCTAAAATACTTGTATTACAGTTTCAGACAAATATAAGGCAGCAACACTGATAATAGTAGATGTTTCTTGAGCACCAAATCAGCATATTAAAATGATTTCTAAAAAAATGATGAAAAAGATGCTGAATGTTTAGCTTTGCCATCACATGAATAACTTACATTTTAAAACAGAAAGCAATTCTAAATTGTAATAACATCTCACAATATTGCGGTTTTACTCTATTTTTCGATAAAATAAATGCAGCCTTGGTGAGCAGAAGAGACTTTAAAAACAATTAAATACATTGCAAACCCCAAACTGATGTGCATGTTATATAGTAACACAAGGAGAAAAGTAGAAAGGGTAGTAAAAGGTCATATAAGTCTTTGCATTACCTGTGGCCTCGTATACATTTGAGGGATCTTGTCTGTAAGCCTCTGCCTTTTTTGAAGTCGTTACTCTTGATTTGAGCGGGACCAAAGGAATCACAGTAAGTACTTTGCTGTATGAAAATGCCCTCTTTATTAAACATAACTTACTGGAGGATTAAACTAATATCCTGTACATTCTTGTGGTATGTACAAATCTAGTCATGTTACTTTCACTTATCAGTGTCACCTCATAACTTCTCATGGTTTCTTTGGAAAGGACGCTGCGGATCCTCTGGTGCTTGTAAAAGCCAATTTCTAGGCTTTTTGCCACAGTACTACTATACAGTGTAATGTAAGACTTGGCACATGTCTTCATATTTCACTGTGAGGAAGAAGAGTGTTGAGACACACTGGCTTTCAGATCTAGTTGAGTCTAAGTGGATTTGTGTATGAGAAAAGATTAGAACGCAAAAACAATTTAGATCTGTTTGTCTATACTTGTCTGTTTGTAAGAATAAACAACATATGTGACATCATTATTTGCTTTTATCTTATGGTGTCATTTTATATTTGATTATGGCCTTTCTGTGAGTTCAGATTGTCTCATAATTACTTCATTGTGTCAAGTGTTTTCAGATGTACTTGTTGCGTTGATGTTTTTTAATCTTATCTTTATGTTTTAGGAGTGATTTTTGTCATTTCCCCCCTGCTGATCAACTACTTTTACAGTGTTTTCACTGTTCAGCCAGTGACTCATGTAAAGCATGTTGCTTCTCTCATTTTTTTAAACCGGCAAGAGGGTTTACAGAGCAGTGGGTGTATGGTCAACCAAGGAGTATCAAGTTTTTGAAAAAGAAAATATGTGGGGAATGAGAGGATGAGTGGATTGATCTGTTATAGATCTTAAAGTGCTATTTAAAAGCAGAGGCCGCACGGTTTGCTTGGGCATTGTCCTTTTATCTGGACAGTGTGTGTCCCCTGGGTTCATAACAGGCTTGACACTTTCCTCACCCCCTGATTAGGCTCCCTTTGAAGTGTGCTACCAGGAAGCATGAAAGGTGAATCACCAGATGAGGAACACGACAGCTAAAAACAAGGTTGTTTTTTATATATACAGAGGGGGCTAAAAGTCTGAGGTCACAAGTTTGAACAAATGTGATTTATATTTCATTTAACTGTGGAATTTTTTTTATGACATTTTAAAACAAAGCATCTTGCGACATAAAATGAAATGAACGAATATGTACATCTGGGTCAGTGATCAAATAAGTAAATTTGTCATTATGTAAACTCCTTTGAACAGACAGTCGTTTAATATTTCTTCCATTTAATATGATATTTAGATCATCTAAAATCCTAATGGAGAACATGATCTTCAAGTTTTACACACAATTTAAGAAGTTCATGTTATCAAGGCAGAGAGAACCCAAGTACTGAGACATTCTGAAATTAATGTTAATTAGGGGTTCAAGCATGTAGAAACCCTATTGTAATTGTTAGAATGGCCAAGGATCAGCAATCTCCATGTAAAACTGCAGACTAAACCATAAGTCGTACAGACTTGAAACTTGGAGGGATGGTAGTACTCACCCTGTCCACAATGTCACCAAGGCTCACCCCAGTCGGCCTGAGGGGGCGCTGCAGCACTCAAAGGCGCTTATGTCGTCTTATGCACAAAATTTTCAGGTATTTTTTTGAAAAACCTACTTTTGCAAACTAGTCCTTGGTTTTTTCAAACCAAACCAGTGCAGGAAGATTCTCTGGAGAGTGAATATCAATAATTATCAAAAAAAAAAGTTGAACTTTCGACTCTGTCACAAAGGGCCACCAAAATATTCAAAAGGGACAGTGCTCCAAGAACAGGGTTGGGCACCCCTGATCTACAGTGTAAGGCAGGGGTCTGTTTGAGTCATGGCCCTAAAGGTCTGTGAGAAATGTGAAAAAAATCAGACACTGGGTACCACATTATATTCATATCGTACGATAGACCTTCTCGTTCTGATCAACTTTGCCTCTAGAACCACTGCTGTCAATCAAACCCTTAGTTAAATGATTGAGAAGATGTGAAAAACCTACTAGCAAATCAATTTTTTGCTCAATCTGGAAGAAACACTGCAGTTTAATTCTCAAAATAATTATCAAAAAAAAAAAAAATTACCCTTTGGGAAGTTATAACAAGGTAGTTTAGAAAAGGGGCCTGTCCAAATATACCCAAAAACCTGTAAAGCCTAAACTAAAAACTTCATGAAACCTGGGCCCTCATTTATCAACAGTGCGTACCAACAGATGTTTGCGTAATCAGTGCGTAAGAACAGTTTCAAGCAAATTGTGGGATCTACCAACTTTACTTATACGTAGGAATGAATGTAAATATAAGCACAACTCTGAGCATGCTTAAGCAAAAAATCTACTGGTAGAATGGCGATACTAAAAAAGAAAGTGCCGCTGCATGTTTCCTGTGTCCTTTAATTGCAAATTCTCAATTAGGAAATTCCTTTGAACTATTAAATTATACATAAAAGACACACTGAAAAAAAGGCTTATCTTACTTAGTATTTACTTAGTATTCTCAATCAGTACCGCTTTCTTTCCATGTCTTCGGTGAGAACGTATAGAGGGAACGCATGTGACGTCACCGTCAGCTGGAGCGTCTGCGGCTACTGAGTGGCAGCATTGGTTTCAACGTGAATGCTGCGACAGAACATACAAAATTCTAAACTCTAAAACCAGAATGAGCTTTGCAATTGACTGTATAAGGAGATTCAACAAGAAACCTGACGTATATTTTTACAGACTGTTGAAAGCTACTGAAAAGAAAAGCAAATCAATCACTGCAATTCAAAGAAACAAATGGTCTCTAGGCAGCGAAACACGGATTCATTTTTATATGTTGAATTGTGCAGTAAAATCATATCCTGTAGCCTATATGGTTTTGTAGTATATCGTATTGACAAGTCATCAGCTAAATATTTACCATCTTAAATTTTGCATAACTGGATATTTTTAAATAAACACTGACAAAAACTATATACGTTTTTTAGCTGGACGATATGACGATATATATAACATTGACACAAGTGATCACCAAGGTTTAGACCAACCTATTTTGTATTTACAAAATGAGTTCACAGGCAAATTTGCTTTATTTATTTTCCCCAGCGTCAAAATCAGACACATATACGTGTTAGAAAACACGATTTCTGGCTCCATCAATATCCATTGACCACTGGATATTTAAGTTGTTAGGAGCATTATATCAAGTTCAGCAACCTTTAGTTTAAACTAATTATCGTTTGTTTTACTCGCGTTTTCGCATCTTCCCTATTAAGCCCATTCACGCTGAAGCTCTTTTGCCACTCAGTCCGGCTGAGGGGGCGTGTCCCGGCAGGAAAGTGACGTCATTGCATACCCTCTATACTTTCACGTGAAAGGAAGGTGTTGTTACCATATATGGTTTATTGGAGGCGTTTCTAAATGCAAATGACCATGATCGTAAACGAGCATGATGCTTAAGAACGTGGGATTTATCAACAATGATTACTGATATGATAATGATTGATAAACACCGATTTTTGTACTTACACTCATTCTAAATTTCATTTGTAGGACAAAATATAGATTCTTTTCTACGCACTGTTGATAAATGAGGGCCCTGGTGAGCACATGCCACAGGCGATTCTAAACAAGCATGCAAAGTTTTAGGGAGATCGGAACACAGTCATAAAGGTTAAAAACATTATATTTCAATGGCAAATTTCCTGTATTTACCAAAAATGCTTTTTTACTTTATTGATTTAGGTGGTTACAGGTTTGCTAAATAATGTCATTTTTCATATGTCCTTAAATGCCTTAAAGCACTTGAATCTCGGTAATTGCTATATTTTACGTATTTTTTACTTAAGTAACAATTAAGGGGAGACATTGTAAGATATTTGAATTTTACGTTTTCTGTTGTAAATGTAGAAAACAATATTTACCCCTTTGTTAGTATATTAAAATACAGTTTAAGCCTTTTTTGGTATGCTGCCCATCCAACCAAGCACATTTGTAATTCTTAATACGCTGAGAATGGTTTTTCTTTGAAATATACAGTAACACTGTATGAAGGGCTTAATCAAATCAGCATTACTTTTGATTTGTATCTTCAAGATGTTCTCAGCCAGTGTCGAATGCTTTCTTTTTCTCTCCCTTTCTGCCGTCTGTGCAGGTGTATAAACACCTCAGATGGTGAGAGGCTTTATTTGTCAGGATGTTCTGGAGAGAATGATTTCATGGGTTGAGAGCGGCTCAGACTGGATCTTCAGCTGTACATATAACAGTAGTATAATGTGATCCTTGTGAACTCTAGTGTGGCTCCTGTTTGAAGAAGCCTCCAGGCATTTCCTGAGGAGGCATGGTCTTGCTGAGAGCTTTCCAAATTACATGATCATATGTAACTGACCTACTCTCTGCTGTTGTTTAACTTCCTTAAAACCCTGGGCTTTTATGTCTGTTTTTCCAAAAAAAGTAATGTTGTGCTGAATTTTTGTGCTTTTTTTTTTCCTTTTAACTTTACATTTACAATGTAGGCTTATTTGACTGGCACATGTTAAACAATTTCACCTGTGTGTTTGAAAGATGACATGATTCATCAGTGTTGTTTATACTATTATAGTATTTAATACTTTTTCAGTTTTTATTTTAAAATTATTTTACATTTGAGTAATTTTGTTATGTGCTTTTTGTCATTTTTCTTTGTTTTTATTTAAATAATTCTGTTATGGTAAGTTTTATTATTATTATTATTATTATTTTTTTTTAATAAATTTTAGAACTTAACAGTTTTAAAAAAAATTTATTAAAAATTTCAGTTAACAATAACAACACTGTGATTCAAGCACTTTTATGTGTTATTGGCCATTAGATTATTATTATTTTTTTAACCATTAGATTTCATTTGCTGTTATATAACGCTCGTAACGCTTATAAATTAATCTTAAAAATCACTAAGAAATTAAACAGTTATATGTAATCTTTAGCGAATCTCAGAATTAATTTCAATTTCATACCGTACATTATAATTCTGTGATTGCAAACTTCACTTGTAACATTTAAAATAGCTGTTAATTATTATTATTATTATTATAAAGTTATTATTAAAGAAGTCTTTTCTGCTCATCAAGGCTGCATTTATTTGATTAAAAATACAGAAAAACAGTAATATTTTGAAATATTATTGCAATTTTAAAAAAATTGTTTTTCTATTTTAATATACATTAAAACAGAATTAATTCCTGTGATGCTAAGTTGATTTTTCAGCATTATTACTCTAGTCTTCAGTGTCACATGATTCTTTCGAAATCATTATAAAATGCTGATTATTATCAATTTTGGAAAGTTTTGCTGCTTAATATATTTACATATATGTTTTTTTTTGTTGTTGTTGTTTGTTTGTTTTTTGGCCTGTGGTACTTTTTTTTTTAAACTTTAAAAAGAACAGCGTTTATTAAAATAGAAATATTTTGTAATGCCATACACTGCAGTTTAAAGTTTGGGGTCTGTAAATTTATTGTCTCTCTCTCTCTCTCTTTTTTTTTTTTGTTTGAAAGAAATGAATACTTTTATTAAGTAAGGATGTGTTAAATGGATAAAAAAGACTTGTATTGTTAGAAAACATTTCTATTTTGAATAATGCTGTTCTTTGTTTCATCAAAGAATCCTGAAAAAAGTATCACAGGTTTCAAAAAAATATCAAGCAGCACAACTGTTTCCAGCGCTGATAATAAATCAGCATATTAGAATAATTTCTGAATCATGTGATCATGTGACAATGAAGACTGGAGTAATGATGCTGAAAATTCAGCTTTGCATCACAGAAATAAATTATATTTGAAAGTATATTAAAGTCTTTTAAATTGCAATAATATTTCATAACGTTTCCTGTATTTTGATCAAATAAATGGAACTTTGATGAGACTTGAAAAAACTTGTTTTAATTTGTTTAGACAAAGTATAGAATTGTAATTTTTTTTT
>JAHKKF010519398.1:0-13303 GCA_019740295.1 Labeo calbasu | reverse complement strand
ATTCTATTCTATTCTATTAATATTTTTAGCACTATTTTTTGTTTGTTGTAACAGTTGACCTGCAGTTCTGCACTGGTATTATTTTGTTTTATTCTATTCTGTTTTGCTCTAGTGTTCTATTCTGCTCTATTCTATTCTATTCTATTCTATTCTATTCTATTCTATTCTATTTTATTCTATTCTATTTTTAGTAATTACCTTATTTATTTTAACCGTTGCCATATAGTCTTGCTTTAGTATTCTATTCTATTCTATTCTATTCTATTCTATTCTATTCTATTCTATTCTATTCATATTTTTAGTACCATTTTTTGTTTGTTGTAACAGTTGACCTGCAGTCCTGCACTGATATTATTCTATTTTATTCTATTCTGTTATTTTAGTAGTTACTTTTTATTTATTTTAACCATGGACCTATAGTCCTGCTGTAGTAAAATTTTATTTTATTTTATTTTATTCTATTTTATTTTATTTTACCGTTTACCCGCAGTCCTGCGCTGGTATTGTTCTATCCTATTCTAATCTATTCTGTTCTATTTTTAGTCTTGCACTGGTGTTCACAATAATCATTCTAAAAGTGGGTGATATTTTACTTGCTGATATTTAATGACAATTTTACCATACAAATAATGTGAATTAGTTTTGTTTAATGGTCTGTTTAATATGTGTTTGTGTGTGTGTGTGTACAAAAATATATATGGACTGACAGCTTTCCTGTGTGAGCAGAGCAGTTTGGTCAATCCCCTTTTGTACCTACAATTATTAGCTGTCAAAATATTTAGTTATATGTGATTATATATGTGATTATGCTTATTTCTATAATGATAATATAGAGAGAAGAAACATTAGGGGGGAGGTGAACTTATCTCAGACGAAACTGTGTTTTGCCATTAGTTGAAGATGTTTAACACCTTTAGGTTTTGTGGGGGTTAAGCTGCTTGGCCTTTGATCTCTCTGGGGTAAGGTCCTGCCAAAGGCTCTCTCCCCCTTCGTGCGGCCCTTCGGGGACTTTCAATCCAATTGCTGGCCCGCAATGGATGCAGATCTCAAGGTTACACCTGAGTGTTCAAGGGCAGGTCCAAGTGTAATCGGCACTTAGATCATAGATTAATCTTATTTGCTATCTATTAGGCTTGATTCTACCTTCCCTCGCTCCCCCTCCTAAAGCCAGGATTACGGTGATAGTTTAAGATAATGGATTCTTATGGAAGGCGAGGTCAAGAAGGCTTCGTGTTTCAGAAGCAACAGATAATATGATTAATCTAAAAGCCTCTTTCAAAGGGGGTCCCACCTTCACAGGCCTAATTGCCAAAGAGGGATGGAGGAGAGAATAAATCTGCAATGTTGCCCACAAACCCGCCGGATGAGACGCTTTAAATTCAACTAGAGTGTTTCATTAATTAGGGCTTTATTGTATAACCCGCATGTGGGTGATGACAAAGACTTTTTTTGATATCTGAATGTGTTCTTCATCCACTTATTTTACCGATAATCCACAGAGACTGGTTTTGCCATTCAAGACCGTTTCCTAGACGGGTTACGGGTAATTTTCATTTAACCTCCCGCAAAATGAAAATGCGCTGACCTGTTTGTGGTTTACAGGACTATGTGTAGATGAATATTGACATTATTAAGGGGTTTTACGTCGGTGCCATTGACATTTCCTTAATACAACAAAACAATAGCGGACATGCTTTGATGGAGAGCTTTCATTACTATATTTACTCCGCTCTCAAAATTCACTATTAACATTTATCCAATGCACGGCTTGGGAAAATGCAATGCGTAATCATTTCACAGAGATACTCAAAGGTTATGTCAAGTCGCATGGATTCCCTCCGCTACAGCTTAACTCCGGGGGGGAAAAAATCCTGTTCTTTCTGTGATTTCTATAGGTAGCCACTAGCCAAACTGATAAAAGATAAATAGTGATAAAAATATCCTAATGTGACAGCCCTGCAGATAACCTCAGGAGACACATCGGTTATCGGAGCCAGTCATCAGCAAGTGAATATTTATCACAAAGAACAGACTCATTGCGGCATCACCGCCTGCATGTTTACTAGCTAATACAAGCGGGAGACATGTAATCTTTTCAGGATAGAACAATTCCTGCTTCAATCTTACAGAAATACAAGGGGCAAATACATGTAAGCACAATACACAAAAACAAGAATCCACAAATGCCCCAAATGATAATACACTATATTCCTCTGTCTCTGTGGATTGTCTTTTCACTGTGGCGATGTAAATGACAGAATATGTATGAATACAATATTACTGTATGTAGTGCGAAAGCAAAGCCAGCTAGATCATCGGGCATTAGACAGTCTAGCTAGTGAAAGGACGGATAATGTGTATGTCTGCATTTTTCGAGAGGCTGTTTATAACTGGTATTTTGAAAGAAATTCTTTTTTTTTTTATTCTGAAGGTCACTTATAAATAATACATAAGTGTAATCTATTATTAAACTATTGGGAAATACCTAAAAACATATTCTAAAAATATCATTACCATAAAGCGGGAATGATGTATGGCGAATAGTTAATGTTTCCCGCACCGTTTTATAGAGAGGGGTAAACAATCAAATATAGACATTCTTTTATTCTGTCAAATCATAGAGCAGCTCAATCATAAATGACTGACAAATCCAGGGAAGTGAAAAGGTCTCGGAGTGTGCCCTCATAGGCAGGAGAGCTTTTTCTTGTCAAACATAAACCAAATTAATGTTAGACCTTGTGGTGCCTTTAATATGAGGGCTTTATATAGTCATAAGATGGGAGGGAAATAGCATGGAGGGCTATTGCTCAGAGATTTACCATAGGTTAAATGACAGGGCTTTTTCAAAGCACTGCTGACATGCTATCTATAACACATGACATACTGTAAGTGGAATAGCAGTGTAAACTAGTGTGTGGTACCAGTATACCAGTAAAAAAAAAAGATCTTTAGTTCAGGAGCCTTATTAAATTTGCATTTCCATTGGTCATTTTATTTTATTTTTAATTTCATTTAAATTCATTTTATTTCATTAAATAGAAATTAATTTCATAGATAATTCACAGATAATTAATTCATATAAATTACCAAGGCATCATTTTTTTAAAATCAGAAATACAGTAAAAAAAAGCAGTTTTGTGAAATATTATGGCAACTTAAAAATAACTGTTTTTATTTAAATTTATGATAATTAATGCATTTTATTCATTATTATATTATAAGTAGTTTTGAATTTTCAAAAAAGCGGCCATTACTCCAGACTTCATTGTCACATGATCCTTCAGAAATCATTCTAATATGCTATAAAGAAACATTTATTAGTTTCAATGTGTTGCTTAATATATTTATAGAAAGTATAGAAAAACAGCATTTATTTTACATTTGAGTATAATCATTTTACCTTTTTACACTAGCTGGTAAATGTCACAACTAATAAAGAAATGACAAGTAACAGATTAAATGTAGAAAGACTGAAATATTTTTTCTAGTAAAATAGACACCAATAATGTTATATTTACAACTTTGAAAAGTTATTTTTACAGTATATGTACAGTGAATGGGAACTGAAGCATGTAAATGTAAAAGCTTCATATGACTCAAAAGCTGTATTGCAAGAGTCAAAGGAATGTTAAAGGAATGCTAAAATTAAAGTTTTTATTCCCTAAGAAATTTTCTGAACTAGTAGGAATGTCCCATTCATGAATGAATCATTCTTTTGAGTTGGATCTTCTAAATGAATTTGTCAGTTTGTTTCACAAACCGGTGTGAGTGATTCATTCACAAATTGAACTGATTCGGATTCGGTTTGGAGGATGATCAGTGAATATGGTAATCACTTCAATGTGAGTGATTCGTTCACAAATTAAACTGAATCAGATACAGTTTAGAAGATTATCAGTGAATTAGTAATCACTTAAGTGTAAGTGATTCATTCACAAAATGAACTGATTCGTATTCAGATTAGAAGATTATCAGTGAATATTGTATTAACTTCAGTGTGAGTGATTCGTTCACAAATTGAACTGATTTGGATACGGTTCGGAAGATATCAGCGAATATGGTAATTACTTCAGTGTGAGTGATTCATTCACAAATTGAACTGATTCGGATTGGAAGATTATCAGTGAATATGGTATTAACTTCAGTGTGAGTGATTCGTTCACAATGTGAACTGATTCGGATTCGGGTTGGAAGATTATCAATGAATATGGTGATTATCTCAGTGTGAGTGATTCGTTCACAAATTGAACCGTTTCAGATTTGGTTTGAAAGCTAACCAGTAAATATGGTAATCACTTCAGTGTGAGTAACTTGTGCACAAATTGAACTGATTCAGATTCGGTTTGGAAGATGATCGGTGAATATAGTAATCACTTCAGATGTCAGTCTTTTCACACAAAGCTTTTGCACAGATTCAGAAAACTTATGTAGAATATAACAGATGACTCGAATGGATCACTTTAATGGTGCTACATTCCCAAATCATTGTTATTACACAGAAAAGAATGACTAGTATAGTCATACAGTAAATGATGACAGAATTTTTAGTTTTGAATGAACTATCCTTTTAAAACCAGGGAGCCAAAAACCTCTCCTCCACGAATGGTGTTTTTTCCCTCTGCTTCCACAAATCACAGTACAGAACAGAAGGAGTATCTGCGATGATACAGCTCGCACATAAACAAGAGACAGAATGGAAATACATCACAACTACAGGTCTCGCCCTTGAGGTTTTCTATGAGGTTGACTTCTGTGAATGGACATCTATGACCAATTTAGGAGTTTAGTTTCTGCAAAGCCAGCATTTTTTCACACCAAGTCAAGGCAAATGCAGTGCTTTTGATATTGCATATCAGACGATGAAACATGTGTGAGTGTGCGGGACATGTCCAGACATTCAATTTCAAAGCATTGTATACTTCAACCCGCTTGACATATTCTATTATTCTAAGCCCTCATCAGGCCATCAAGCCACACTGGAAGACATCTTCACTATGATCCATGGTTGCAATATGGAAGGATAACCTTGGCCCACCAGGCTATTCTTTGATATTAGTGCTTTATAATAATTTGCGCCAGCGTTTATGTTGCAGGTTCAACAGTTCAGACCTCTCCGAAAAGAGTGTGATTTGGTAAAATATGTGTTCGCTTAAAAACATATTTTAACCCTGAGAATATGCGCACAATTACTGCGGATTTTATAGGAGATATATTTATCCTCAGGGACACCCATTTGTATCAATAACCAAGTCATGTACTGAGCACTATTTTTACTATTAAATCATCTAAAATGGCCTAATGGGAAAAATCATATATTACTTGAAAGCGTACGCTTCTTACAGTGGACTGTGAGAATAAAAACCATGACTGAGGCCATATTTAAGACGATAAGCTGTGCTGATGCTATATATTCAATAGTGCTGTATTCAGTAATGACATACATTGTATTTTTATTTATGGAGTGTGTATTTACACTAAGTGCAAATAGCCCGCCTTGTTGGCAGAGGCTATTTACAGTAACTCCGCCCACCAATGTGTGATTAGGCTAGTCAGCACTACAAAAGACGACTACAAATCATCAGCTCCAGTGGAGTAGCTGGTAAAGCATGCGCCATAGTCTTTTTGGTGCGACTGACCCGAGTTCGAATCTGCCTTTTGCCAAACTTTTTTCTCCCTTTTCAAATCTCATATCACATCTGATAATGTTCAATAATAATGAACGAAACAATCAAAAGGTTGGAAAAAAGTATCAGTTAGGTTTAGGGAAGGCTTTATTGTCTCAATAAGACAATATTGTCTCCATTTAACTTGAATTAAAATTATAATTTACACTTAAAACATTATTATTGAATACTCTTTTAATAATGTACAGTATTTGCAGTCAGTGTAAATAGCATGCCTATATGTCGCTGCCTTTTATTTATCTGCTTTACTTGTAAAAAATATTTATGTATGAATCCGGGAGGCAAGTGAGGTAGTGTCTCCTCAACAAATTGAAGGATACAAAATTCATAGTACAAAAATAATGCAACGTAAACATTACAAAATATGACTTAAAAAAGTGTATAAATCACCCCATAAAGGGTTTGGTGGGGGGTAAGTGAGAATGAATGGGGGACAGTCACATGAGAGGAGGCAATGCCTCCTTCGCGATATGATTGGATATCACCGGCTGTGGTTGGTTCATGCGATAAATCCCGCCTCTTATGTTTGTGCGTGTCCCACATTCGCAAATCAGTCAGAATGAATAATATAACGTTGAATAATCAGCTTGTTACTGAGCTCTGATGACTGATGATCCGAAAAAAAGTTTATTATGAAAACAGCTGAACATCAGTTCATAAATAAAATATATAATATATAAATAAAATATGTGACTCTAGACCAAAAAACTAGTCAAAAGTAGCACGGGCATATTTGTAGCAATAGCCAACAGTACACTGTATGGATCAAAATTATTATATCATTAGGATATTAAGTAAAGATCATGTTCCATTAAGTTATTCCTACCGTAGTATATCAAAACTTATTTTTTGATTAGAAATATGCATTGCTAAGAAATTAATTTGAACTTTATTAAAGGCGATTTTATCAATATTTAGATTTTTTAGCATCCTCAGATTCTAGATTTTCAAATAGCCAAATATTGTTCTATTCTAACAAATCTTACATCAATGGAAACTTATTTATTCAGATGATGTATAAATCTCAATTTAAAAATATGACCCTTATGACTGGTTTTGTGGTCCAGGGTCACATATTTTGTTTAAATTGTTAATTTAAATGTAATTACATGTAAATTCAGAAAATTCAGTAATTTCAGAACTTTATACAGGCCTTTCTGATATTTCCTTATCTATTTTTCCCATCAATAATTGATAGATGCATCAGCTATCATAGTCAATTGATTTTCAAGGGATGGCTTGGAATTGAATAGCTCCGAGATATTAGATTTAACAGCAACCTCATCGCTTGTTAGCATATTCATTTACCTATGGGAGTCCCATTACATTTTGTTAATACATACTGCTTTAGTCATCCCAGCTCCCCACAAATTGCATTAATGTTGCTGCGTTATGTAGCCACAGAGCACAATAATTTGATTGAGTGCCTATGTTTGATATAATTAGATTATCGCTTGAGAAAGGGGTAATTGTCATGCCTTGTCACAACCGGATCACTGTAAAAAGAGGGAAAAGAAGCCATATATTACTGTCTTAGCCTTTTAGTGTCACAACAGTGGCACTTTAGTGTTACTTAGAGCTGGCTGTATTTCTTAATCTCCTTGTTAACACATTGTACGATGCGAAAAGATAAAAACCGAGAGAAAAAAAAGGCTTTTTATTCGCACAATGCGGCCCCTCTTTTTTTTTTTTTTTCAGGAGATATGACTGTCGAAAGGAAATATGTGATGTGTAAATTCAAGCTGGTTCAAAAAAAGGAAAAAATCAATTAAGCAGATATGATTGTCAGGTGAGCTCTTATCATCAACAGTTAACTGCGTTGTTAAGAAAAAAGGACATAACCTTTGCAAAGGTAAAACTAGGCCTCATTTCCATCAGCACCTGACACTGTCACACTGCTGCTCTCATTAAAACCTGTCAGTCATCCCCCCCACACACAGCCTGGCACCACCAATGTAATTTATCAATGTCAAAACTGTCACCGGCTAATGTGAAATAAAGTTTCACACATGAGGAAAATGGACAATTACTAGATGCACACTTTGGATGCAAAATAACAAGAGAGTTGGCTGATGTGTTACGGGTTATGTAACAGTTGTGGGCGTCATTGTACGAGAGACAATTGAACATCGCTATATATACGCGCGCGCACACGCGCATATCGAGAAAATGTGATATTGCACGTATGATTCACAGGTAGAGGCCAGTCGGGAGGCAGCTGTTGTTCAGAATGCGTGAACCAGCACCGAAAAGATCCTAATTTTAACCACAAGGTCACTTGGAGGAATATCAGAGAAGCTTTTAAATATATTAACAGCGGATTTGCTGAGAATAAATGTTTTGCCGAAGTTGATAAACGCGGCCACGGGAGCTGAAGGGATGAATCTTTTAAGCCGGTCATTACAGCGGCTTGGATTTCTCACAGCTCCTTGCGTAGTGTCACACAATCACCGGGGCAGAATGAAGGCTGAATATGCTAATGACTCTAATTGGACTACTAATAGAGCATGTCTCTGTAGTTTTTAAGCTTGCGGATGGCTGTGTAATCAGAGCAGACAGTCGTTAAGAGAATGAAGAGGCAACTAGCAATGTCAGGAGAGGGCCTGGCGGTTCCAGCTGACACTACCCCAATCTTCCAGGACCCATTAAATGGCTGTTTCAACGCATTACCTACCATAACATCCTTGAATATCACTGATTTTATTTGCAGTATCAAACATTTCATTTCACGCGCCATTAATGGAAAAGTGCTGAGGTTCTAATGCTGCCAAAACATTTAGTAACTACCTGGACTCTGAGAAACCAATTAACTCCGGAGACAATATGGCCAATTACACACAAAAATAGGTAGGTCCACTACTTCTTCCTGTCTGGCGATTCATCCGGTTACTTTGAATAGCAAAACAGCCTGCTTACGTTTTTTCCAAGAAGCACATGTGCTTCAAAGTTGAAAAATGTAAGTGCATGAAACAACTTTAGTAATGCAATGAAAATGTATCAAATAAAGTTTTCTTTGAAAAAGTTTTTGTATAATAAGTACACTAGGTTTTTAAATATTTCTGCTTTATTTAACATATAATACAACAGTTCTTTGCAGTCCTTGAATCTGATTGCCTGAGAGGAGTGCGATATTGTAGTGATATCAGAACTTCAACTGTTTACCTTGTGGTATTTCTCACAGCGAGTGTCATGGGGGATGCCCACTATAATTTTATAAATACTGTTTCGTGTAACGGAATGTATTTTAAAGAGTTTTTTAGGCAATAACGCACTTGTTTAGACTTTAAAATATGCAGTTTGTTAATAAAGATAACGTGTATTGAAAATTTGGTTTAGTGTTTTCGGAGATATGAGCTCCAGAACGTCAGTGGCCGTTCAGCACTCATTTTGGGTTAATTAAACGAGCAGTCTTTGGTCTCATTAATCTATTTGTTCCAGAGCAAATAGTTTTGGCTGAGGGCAAATTAATTTAATGAAAATTTAATGCTGTGTATCAGCGCGCTCCCTTTGTACTTTTGACTGAATTGTCTTGCAACTTTTATGATGGATGTTGTTGTTATTAAATATTATTATTCAAAAAAGATATAATATATAATATTTATGGCGACAAGTGACTGTTGTTATGAGTAAGTTAGCGGTAAAGACTTTTATATTGAAAAAGTCTGATATAGGTAAACAAGGAAGTTATTTTTATTTCAACAACACTTTGTAAGACGCAGCCAACAAATGCACTGAGCAGCGCTGTCATCGGAAATCACCCTCAACAGATGAAAGGATAGTATAACGAAGATATCGCCTCGGTTTGAAGTAATGTTTATTGTGAATATTAAATTAAGCTGAAGAATGAATGCTGTTTCAGATACAGGTAATCACACTCACTCAGTCCATCTCTCTCTCATAATACTCTACAGTGAGCTTTTAATACAGAAATACAATAAGTTTTCAATGAAGCAACTAAACGTTCCTGTTGTTAGTGATAAATTTACATTTTTGAATTAACAACGGAGGCTTGGGCTCAGCTGTTAAACTGTCAACTTGAGATTTGAATCTGTGGCAGAAGGAAGTAGTTAACACACTTGATCTATTGAAATGTTGTATAAACACAATACCATACTCGTAGCCATGCTATATGGTTGTATATCGGCACACTGTGATTAGCTATATCGCACTGCTAGTCGTGTGATATTGCTCATATAATATATTATTGTACCTATATTATTATTATTATTCTTTCCTGTGATTGGGCCACCAAACAGAAGTTAAAGCGTTTACTTTGAGTTAAATGCTGGATACAGGTCATTGTGTAAATTAAAAATGCCAATAATAAGCAGGGAAAGAAAGAAACAAACAAACTTTATGTATAATGTGGGACTTTCAATTATAAACAAGCATAAAATATGGGACTCTTATTTTTAAATTTTCTATGCTTCACTATTGCCAGCTGCTCAATGCTCATTCAAGAAGATAAGAAATAAAAATATTTAAAATTAAGGAAAACATTTCGGCATTTTTCTCCATATAATGAACTGATATGGTTCCCCAATTTTGAACTTCCAAAATGCAGCTTCAAACGATCCCAAATGCGGTTGTTAACGATCCCAGCCAATAAAGAAGCGTCTTATCTAGCATAACGATCGGTTATTTTCATAAAAACAATACAATTTATATACTTTTTAATGCCAAATGGTCATCTCGTCTTACTCTGCCTCGACTGTTGTTGTTCCGGTTCATGACAGTTAGGGTATGTTGAAAAACTCCTTACTCTCATGTTCTCCTCAACTTCGAAATCGTCCTATATTGCCGTTTTACCTTTTTTGTTAAGGGTGTTTGATCTTCTTTGCATGTTCACTTTGCAAAGACTGGGTCGGAACTTCACAGCGATGTAAGATGACTTTTGAAGTTGAGGGAGAAAATACCATTGGAGTTTTTTGGAGAGAAAGGCAAGACGAGCGTTTGAGATTAAAAAGTATTTAAATAGTATTTTTTAATGAAAATAACCGATCGTTTCGCTAGATAAGACCCTTCTTGCTCGGTTGGGATTGTTTACAACCGCATTTGGGATCGTTTGAAGCCGCATTTAAACTGCATTTTGGAAGTTCAAAATCGGGGCACCATATCAGTCCATTTAATGAAGAAAATGCAGAAATGTTTTTCCTCAAAAAACAATTTCTTTTCAACTGAAGAAAGAAAGACATGAACATGGATGACAAGGGGGTGAGAACATTTTATGTGAATCTTTGTTTTGGAAGTGGACTTCTCCTTTGAACTTTTTTACATTTTTTTTTATTTTACATTTTATTAAACCGCAAGGACCGAAGTCACAAATATGCATGAAACACTCTCACTGACAAAAAAAATAAAATAAATAAAATAAAATCAATAATGAGTTAATTAAAAAGAGAGTTTGAATGTATAAACAGGACAAAACTTGCTGCATTAAGCTGAAGAAAAAAAGACCCTAAGTTGCTCTGTATTCTTTAAAATCCCTCGATTGGTACTTGAAAACGCGAAGCAGCACTAAATTCAGTGCTGTTCTTTGTCGTCATTGATAGAGATAGACACATTTCAAAGGTCAGCATGGGTCACCCGTGCTTGCTTTGTTAATGTCCATCTAAATTGGCGGTTAAATTGATCAAATCTCCGTATCCCAGCATTTCTTATTACCATTAGGATCTTTTCTTTTTATTTCATCACATTAAAATTATCCATTTGCTCTGCTTAAAAGAACGAGGGACGAAGTAATTCCATTTCGCAGCTTTAAAGTCACTGCTAACTACCAGAAACACTTAATGAAAAGACTCTTGGCTACAGAATGAAGTGATGAGGAGATCACCATTACCCATCCCTCCTCTGACCCCTAATGTAGTTATGCCCAACAGAAAATTCAAGTGGCACTTCAGGAGATGGGAAATAAGCAGACCTTCCTCAAAATCAATTACTTTATCCTGTATGTGTGTGTGCGTGCGTATGTGTCTGGAAGAAAGAGGCTTAAGAAATCAGGGTCTTTCTTTGTGCATGAGTTTATGTGAATTTTATTCATGTTTGAAGAGTTTGTTATTGAATAGGCATGGCATACCTTTTTTATAAACCTATTATTGATTGATTTACAGTGTATTATCCTTTAAACAAGCCTCCGTTTAAACAACAAATTATCATATTTCTGTCACTTACTGTAGATAAAAGATCAAATTAATGGAGTGATTTTAAAACCTAGCCTATAATATAAAAATTCCTTGTGTGTCTGTAATGGGGCTTTAAGGGTCACTGTGTACCAGTACATCACGGCCTAAATCCTAATAGTTATTGGTCATGGTTAAGGCCTGTCAGCCTCACTGTTGTAATCCAGCATGTCCTACCAGCCCTCAACTGTGTTTACACCACACCATCTCTGTCTTTGTGTTTTGAAGTTCAAAAAAAGCCCAGGTGTTGCTCTGTGAACCTTGCATATTGCCCACTAACCTCATAACCCCACCCCGACCAGCTAATCTTATTCCTATTGATTTTCCAACCAGCTTTCAATAGGTCCTGATGGAATGATGTCAACATGAAGCTAATGACTCTAACACGCAAGCAAAGAGAAACATAAAATATCATTACCGTTGCTTTCTTCATCAACGGCCTCTGATTACCTCGTGCCATTATATTGGGATTGTAATGACCTTGTGTGCAGAGAAGGTGAGAGAATATGAGGGTGAGATGCTATAAACACTGCTGAACTGCGAAAACCCTTTTAACATCTGTTTGCAGTGTGATCTTAGTGGATGATGTGCATGCTGTGTATCTGTAAATAATGGAAAAAAAATTAATTATCTAAATTATAGTATTATTAGGTGTATTATATATACCAGTAGTGTGCACTACAATTTTTAGGTTTGGGTCAGTAGGGTTTTTTAGTGAATCAGCATATGAAGGATCATGTGACACTGAAGACTGGAGTAATGGTTTGCTGAAAATTTAGCTTTGTCATCACAGGAATAAATTACGTTTTAAAGTATAAACCGTTATTTTAAAGTATAGTAATTTTTCACAGTGTTACTGTTTTAGCTATATCAAATACATGCAGCCTTGGTGAACACAGGACAATTAATATATTCAAAAACTATAATAATAATAATAATAATTTGAAATAATCTTAATTATTTTAAACTTTTGACCTGTTGTGTAATGAAAAATATAATATAATACAATATTATATATATATATGTATTATATATTATGTAATAATAATATTATTATAGTAATATTTCACAGTATTACTGTTTTAACTATATTTTTAATCAAATAACTGAAGCCTTGGTGAACATAGGAGAATTATTTAAAATGTAAAATTAAAATAATAATAATGATAATAATTTAAAATAATCTTAATTATTTCAAACTTTTGACCTGTTGTGTAATAAATTGAGATATATAATATAATATAATATAATATAATATAATATAATATAATATAATATAATATAATATAATAATGTTAGTAATAATTATGCACCCATTAAAATATATTTATGTAGGAAAGAGTTCTTATACAATTAAGCAAACTTTAAAATATATTAGAATAGTAAACAATTATTTTAAATTGTAGTAATATTCCACAGTATTACTGTTTTTACTAGATT